>BQNB010105680.1:0-21914 GCA_026074375.1 Tanacetum coccineum
TGATATATATATGAATTTATATATATGTGGTAAATTTATTAAATATTAATTATGTAATTATTTAATACTAATACGAGATATTTATACGACGCAGATTGTCATGGAGAACCCTAACCCCCCTAACGAGTCGAACGAAGCTATTCCCGAAGTAAACCCAGTTATTCCCGAGCCGAACCACGTTGGGGATGCCCATGATCCCAACGAAATGGTTGACATTCCCGATGATGAGGAGTTAGTAGATTATGATGGGGATGAGGAAGAAGAACCTGAAGAAGAACCTGAAGAAGAACCTGAGGAAGAACCCAAAGAAGAACCTGAGGAAGAACCCGAAGAAGAACCGGAACCAAATATTGGGCATGGGGATCAGTTTGCCCAACATCATAACCCACAGCCCGGTAATATGAATGGTTGGTTAGAGGAGGATGATAATATGAATGAGAATGTTAATGATGAGGATATCGAGGATGAGGATGTCGAGATGGAGGTTGATGATGAGGCAGAGTTGATCTTTCCTTATGAGGTGGAGGGTGACCAAACCCCGCCACCTAGAGATGAGTCTTCTGATTCTGAGCCGCCTAATGCGGAGTCATCTGATTCTGTATCGTCTGATTCTGAGTCGGAGGACGAGGAGGCTGATATTGCACCTGGGCCTACTGGTGGGACTGCTACCCAAAGGCCGTTTGCTATCCGTGATTTCCCGAGGGGTATGTATGAGGTAGGAGAGTCATCTGCTGCACGTGACTCATCATGTGTTGGCGGATTGGAACCTTGGGCATTGAGGCGTGACTTGGAGACTACTCGTACTCGAGCTAGACTTATTGAGGCCGAGGTAGGTACCAACCGTACTGAGACTGCTCTTTTGGACTCGAAGATTAAGATAGGTGAGAAGGAAAGAAAGATACTTGATTATGACTTGGGTAATGTTGAAAAGACTTTGGGTAATGTGGTTGAGAATATTGAAGATTCTTGAGTGAGGGCAAAATGCAACTTTAAGAAGAAATTTGGAGATAAGGAGATGCAGTTAGTTACTGCTCGCAATGGATCGTGCTAGTGCGGAGCGAGATTACATGGTCCAGTGTTTGAATAGGAGGTTTTATAGGGAGATGGTTCGTAAGGGAGCGGTTCCTAAGCCGCCCTCTGATGACGAAGATGATGGACGTTCGAGGAAAAAGTTGAAGAAGTCGGACAAGGATGATGGACCCGTTGAGCCACGAGGACCACCGAGTGACTCTCGTTAGATTAGTTTATCAGTTGTGATGTATTTTGTAAATTACTAACTAAACCGAGACTTCGGTTTTAGTAGTACTATAAATTTTGGGGTTGTTTTAACATTAGGTGATCACATGTAATGTAAAACTATGCAACTTGTATCTAGTTCTTAATTAATGAAATATTATCTTTTGGTACTAATTCTACATTGTGTTGTTATTACCATTCCTTTCTTTTATTGTTTCTCCTAAATTGTTCCTTTTGCTTAATACAATCATTGAATGAATACTCATTATGATTTGATTTGTGTTGTAACAGGATCATGCCGCCAAAACCTATGTCGGAGGCTCGCATGCGCGAGATTATTAGAGATCAAGTTACCACGTCCATGAATGAGTTTATGGCAAATTTGAATCGTGGAACCGGTAGTGCTGGAACCGGTGGTGCTGGAACTAGTGGTGCTGGAGCCGGTGGTGACGGAGCCGGGGGTGCTGGAGTTGGTGGCACCGGACCAGTGGAAGCTGAAATCACTGGGTGTACTTACATGACCTTCATGAAGTGTAATCCACACACTTTTAAAGGCACTGAAGGTGCCGTGGGTTTATGCCAGTGGTTTGAGAAATTGGAGTCTGTGTTTAGAATAAGCGACTGCAGGGAAAAAGACAAGGTAAAATTTGCAACCGCCACTCTCCAGGGTCGGGCGTTGACCTGGTGGAATGGAAGAACTGCTTCCATGGGTATTGATGCTGCCAATGGTACCCCATGGGCTGAGGTAAGGAAATGGATGACCGAGGAGTTCTGTCCTCGAAGTGTGTTGCAACGACTAGAGCAAGAATTGTACAATCTGAAATTAAAAGGGACTGACATTGATGGATATACAAACCGATTTCATGAACCGAGCCCTTGGGTTGTGTCCCAAAATGGTAGAGAGCCAGGAGCACGGTTAAAGGTGAGAGCAATACAATCGGAGTATATCAAAGAACATATATGTTTGTTGTAGAACATACGTGGTGATGTGACCTCGTCGCAACCAGCTACCATTGATCAGGCTGTCCGCATGGCTTATCAGCTTATGGGGCAGATAATCCAAGATAAAGCTGATGAAGCTCAGGAGGGTGAAAAGAGAAAGGGTGAAGGAGACCGTGGAGGTCGTGGTGACAACCGACGTGACCATAACAACCGACAAAATCAAAGGAGGGCAAATGCTGGGGCCATGACCAATGTTGCATCAAACGACAACGAGGTTTGTCCGAAATGCAAGAACAAAAAGCACAATGGGGATTGTTGGAAGTGCGGTAAGTGTGGCAAGCTAGGGCACAAGACTGCTTTTTGTAGGTGCCCAGACAAGAGAGAAGTGACGTGTTTCAACTGCAACAAAAAGGGTCATCTAAAGAAAGATTGCCCTACATTGAGAAGAAATGGTCAGGATGGAAATAATCGCGGAGCTGTCTACAAGTTAGGAGCAGTGGATGCTCAACAAGATCCGAAGGTCGTTACTGGTACGTTCTTACTTAACAACCGATATGCTACTGCTTTATTTGATTCGGGTGCCGATAAAAGCTTTGTATCTACAAATTTTAGTACCCTTATTGATATTAAACCGGTTGAGTTAGATACTAGCTATGAAGTCGAATTGGCCGACGGAAAGGTAGTAAGTACCAATAATGTATTAATAGGATTACAACTTAACCTTTTTAAACCATTCTTTTATCCAATCGATTTGATGTAATAAAGAAACTGGGAAGTTTTGATAACATTATTGGGGATGATTGGTTATCAAGAAATGATGCTGCCTAAAAAATTTTATGCGGTAGAGAAAAAGTTAGGATTCCCCTAAAGATAGAACGTTGGTTATCGAAGGGAATAGAATAATTCCGATTGAAAGATCCGTTTCCTGCATTAAGACTCAAAAGTATATCGAGAAGGGTTGTGAGCTATTCTTAGCTCAAGTAACTGAACAAGAATCGAAGGAGAAACGATTAGAAGATGTCCCTGTTATCCGAGATTTTCCCGAGGTATTTCCCGAAGACTTACCCGGACTTCCGCCACCCAGGCAAGTTGAATTTCGTATTGATCTTATCCCTGGTGCTGCACCTGTGGCGCGTGCGCCATATCGTTTAGCACCATCTGAAATGAAGGAGTTGTCTAAACAACTGCAAGAGTTATCGGAGAAAGGTTTTATTCGACCGAGCTCATCACCATGGGGAGCTCCGGTGTTGTTTGTGAAAAAGAAGGATGGATCATTCCGAATGTGCATCGATTACCGTGAACTGAACAAGTTAACGATCAAGAATCGATACCCATTACCGAGGATTGATGACTTATTTGATCAACTGCAAGGTTCTAGTGTTTATTCGAAGATTGATTTGCGGTCTGGTTATCATCAACTTCGCATACGCGAGACGACATTCAATT
This sequence comes from Tanacetum coccineum, assembly GCA_026074375.1. Lineage (NCBI taxonomy): Eukaryota > Viridiplantae > Streptophyta > Magnoliopsida > Asterales > Asteraceae > Tanacetum > Tanacetum coccineum. Next base: position 3,625 of record BQNB010105680.1, read on the forward strand.
ACAAGCGTTTAGAACTCTTATGGACACTAATTAGTTTTTCTAGGTAATAGCCAGTTTGATAACCAATGCACCAGCAGTCTTCATGGACTTGATGAATCTCGTGAGCAAAACCGATCATGATATAAGTTCGTAATTGTATTCATCGATGACATTCTGATCTATTCCAAGAATAAAGAAGAACATGGTGAACATTTGAAGACTATCTTAGATTTGCTAAGAAGCGAAAAGTTGTACGCTAAGTTTTCCAAGTGTGATTTTTGGCTTGATTCCGTGCAATTCCTTGGCCAGCTAGTAAAAAAGAACGTGCAAATATGGTGATAGATAGTAATGGAGTTCAGGTGATCCTGCAAAGATCAAAGCCATTATAATAAGTGGGCTTCACCGACTACTCCAACGAAATTGCGACAATTTTTGGGTTTTGGCAGGTTAACTATCGAAGGTTTATTAAGTGATTTTCTCTAATTAATCAAGCCATTAACTAAGCTCACTCAGAAAAATAAGCCGTATGTGTGGGGCGACGATGAAGAGGAGGCATTCCAAACATTGAAGCTGAAATTGTGTAGTGCGCCAATATTATCACTACCTGAAGGAAACGAAGACTTTGTTGTGTATTGTGATGCGTCTCTTAAAGGATTTGGAGCTGTGTTGATGCAGCGAGAAAAGGTGATTGCTTACGCCTCTAGACAACTTAGGAAGAATGAAGAAAATTATACTACACATGACTTGGAATTGGGAGCGGTGGTGTTTGCTCTTCGATTATGGAGACATTATTTGTATGGCACTAAATGTACGGTATACACCGATCACAAAAGCCTACAATACATTTTGGATCAAAAAGAGCTAAATATGAGACAACGTAGATGGATCGAGCTTCTGAGTGATTACGATTGTGTTATTCGTTATCACCCGGGGAAGGCGAATGTTGTTGCTGATGCGTTGAGCAGGAAAGATAAAGAACCGATTCGAGTGCGTGCCTTAGTGGTGACGGTACATAACAATTTACCTGGGCAAATTCGAAATGCACAAGATGAAGCGTGCAAGAAGGAAAACATTGGTGCCGAAGGATTTCGTGGCGAAGGAGAGCCATTTGAAGTTAGATCTGATGGTACGAAATGTCTAAAGGGACGAGTATGGATACCATTATTTGGAGGATTGAGAGACCTAATCATGCTGGAATCTCATAAATCAAAATATTCCATTCATCCTGGATCGGATAAAATGTACCATGATTTGAGAAAGTTATTATACGGGGCCGAAAGATGAAAGCTGACATTGCGACATATGTTATAAGTGGCTTGACCATGTGTTTTTATATTAATAATTATATAAAAATTATAAGAAAACAAAAAATAAAAATAGATTTAATTATTAAAATAATAAATAAAGTCAAAGCTGAACACCAAAGGCCGTCAGGATTACTTCAGCAGCCGGAAATCCCTGTTTGGAAATGGGAGAGAATTACAATGGATTTCATTACAAAGCTTCCAAGAACATCATCTGGATATGATTCGATTTGGGTCATTGTTGACCGATTAACTAAATCTGCTCACTTTATTCCGATGAATGAGAAGTACAAAATGGAGAAGCTCACTCGACTGTATTTGAAGGAGATTGTTTGTAGGCACGGGGTGCCTGTGTCGATTATTTCAGACAGAGACCCTCGTTTCGCGTCAAGGTTTTGGAGATCTCTACAAAAATCTTTGGGGACAAATTTAGATATGAGCACTGCTTACCATCCTGAAACTGATGGTCAGAGTGAAAGGACGATTCAGACATTGGAAGACATGTTGCGTGCTTGCGTGATTGATTTTGGTAGTGGCTGGGATAAGCACTTACCTTTGGCTGAATTTTCATACAATAATAGTTATCACGCTAGTATTAAAGCCGCACCTTTTGAAGCTCTATATGGAAGAAAATGTAGATCGCCAGTATGTTGGAGTGAGGTTGGAGATGCCCAACTCACGGGACCTGAATTGATTCGTGAAACGACAGAGATGATTGTGCAAATCAAGAACCGGTTATTAGCTGCTCGTAGTAGACAGAAAAGTTATGCAGATGTGAGACGTAAACCTTTGGAGTTCGAAGTGGGTGACAAAGTTATGCTGAAAGTATCACCGTGGAAAGGTGTTGTTCGATTTGGAAAACGTGGGAAATTAAGTCCCCGTTATATTGGACCATTCAAGATTTTATCAAGAATAGGTCCGGTGGCATATAAACTAGAATTACCCCAAGAGCTTCAAGGAATACATAATACGTTCCATGTTTCTAACTTGAAGAAATGTCTATCGGATGAAGACCTTATCATTCCATTTGATGAAATAAGGATCGACGAGAAATTACATTTCATTGAAGAACCAATTGAAATTGTGGATAAAGAGGAGAAACAACTCAAGCAAAGTCGAATCCCGATAGTCAAAGTTCGATGGAACTCAAAGCGTGGACCGGAATACACTTGGGAAAGAGAAGACCAAATGTGGAAGAAGTACCCACATCTTTTTGACTTTAACAAGAAAGGGGCAAGAAAATGAATCGATCTTCGAGGACGAAGATCCCTTTTTAGGAAGGAAGACTGTGACAATCCGTCAATTTCAGGTCGTTATTTTATTCTCGAGTATTAATTATAATTTTCATTTTTATGTTGAAATATGAACTCACGACTAAACGGGAAGAAATTAGGGCTTACGATTGTAATTTACGTAACGTCAACGAAGAACCGGAGAATCCTACGTTAAGCATCGACGTTTATATTTTCAAAATGCCGTAGAAATATTTTTATTTCATTCGTTTTTATTTTTCGTATTGCGTGCATTTTCTTTTCGTACCTTACGAAAAATTATTAAGAACAATGTTTATAATTATTGTTCGACTAGTACCGTACGTAAATTAAAATTTTCAGAGAAGTATCACGATTTTCGTAGAACTATTTTTAACTTGTTCGTTTTTACTTCGTGGTTTCGCCTGAACACCACGTTTTATTTATTACTTTGTACCCTTAGCCTCAAAACAACCCTACCTTATCTTACAATTATAACACTAAACAACACTATGATTTATAAAAATTTAAACTAAGCAAACCAGAATAATTGTAAAATTTTACACCAACACCACCCTTGTGGCGTGTCCTTCTTAGGACAAGTGTCTAAGACACTTGTCTTAGCCACTTTGCATGTGTAAGTGATACAAAAACCACTAACTCTCCATTTTATCCCATTGTTTACAAGAAAAACCACACACACTCATTTCCTTGTCTCTCTTGCCGTGAACCAACAACCTCAATACACCAATTCCATCAAAAATTTCCAAGATCAAAAGTTACTACACTAACTAAGAAGGTACCTTAAGAATAACCCTACACTTTGAGGATGAATTAAAGAAGTTGAAAGAAGGTTTCCATACACTTTAGGGGCTGAGTTAATTCAAGTACTCATAGGGTCATTGCATGGAGGAATGATGGTGATCTAGGGGTATTGGGTTAAGATTTAAGGCTTGGTGTAAAAGAGTCACATTGTTTTTGGGTGAAAATCATCACTTGCATCATCTAGTGGGTATAAACCTTTACTTATTTTTAGTTATTCTTGTATTTTCTTGTAATTTATTTATAAATGTAATTGTAAATGTGATGAATATGATGATCAAGAGTTTATTGGGGTTTTGTGTGTACTAGATTAGGTTGAAAATGGATAAAACTAACTTAAAACATGATGGAAATCACTAGAAAATTTAGGGCAGAAGTAAACAGAAAGTTTGACATTTTTGAGTATGATAAATAATTGATTTGACTTATCTAAGTTGTGGACAATTGTTTTATGAGCTAGTAGCAATTTGAATCAACACTTGAATGTAAAAATTGAGTGAGATACACTCATTTTACCAAAAGATACCTAATCTGACCTTGCTGTCTTGATTGAATAAAAAGTGATACTTACGAACTGAGTTGATAAAAAACGAAAAAAAAGAAGATGAAATGTAGCTAAACGATATGAAGAAATAGAATCAATTGATGTTTCTCAGGATCATATATGTTTCAATTTGCGTCAAAAATGGTAAAAGTGAATTTTCAGCCAAAAATGCTAAATTGACTTGTATAAAGAAATGACATTCAAGTATAATGAACAACTCAAAATAAAGTATAAGAAATAACTTATAATTCTATAATGTACACATAAATAGAAAACTAGAAATGTAAATATTATAATACATTAATTTATGGTTTAAAAAGAAATAACTAGTTTTATAAACATAAACTCTAATAAAACTATTACTCGATATCCGTACCAATAGTTGTAAAAGCGTTTTTGCGACAAAAACCCTAGGTGGTAGGACCCACTTTGGGAGTTTTTAATTATAGAATCTACTGACCTTAAACTTATATCCCGACCTAGAAAACCCGAAAAATTAATACTAGTTTACAAACCCATAAACTTAAATAGCCATAAAACTTAAATGGGCACTAGACCAAATACACTAATTATATTTAAAAGACTTATTGGCTAGCATTGGACCCAACCCACTTGGTACTATTACTATGGACTAAGGCCTGGTCATGACCATTAAAAATAGACCAAATACTTAATGGCTTAATTGGGCCTATTGGGCTTTTTAGGCCAATTGGACTAAAACTAGTGAAATTCAACAAGGAATAAAACTAGTAAAAATGTAATACTTTGAAGTTTGCTTAGAAAACTTAAGTGTGATCTAATTTACCTAATTATAACTTGATCATCATACTTACATATACATATTTGATTATTTTGGAGTCATTAATTATTTTTACCGACTTAAACCTAAAACCCATACATTTTTGATAAAGGTTCTATGATTACGCGCCGACGACCGAGTTCGTTTATCGCCGATCTATTTTCTTCCGACATTATCAAGTGAGTTCATAGCCTCGCATTTTTATATTTTTTTTAATTGTTTTAGAAACCCGCGAGGGAGATAACATGCTTGTTTTTAAAATAGAACACAAGGGACCCGAATGTATGCTAGTAGCCTTGATTATTATAAGTTAGCTTTAACTCGCTAAATAAAAAGTCCCGCGGAAATATCATGAATTGTTAATTGCCGGGAATACGGCATACGCTTATACATGAAATAGTACTATTTGGAGATTACCACCTCCGATCCGTGACGACTAGCTATCGTCTTGTGTTGGGAACATAACACCACGGATGCATTGTATAGAGAATAAGAGACACTCATAGCGAGGGTGTATAGTGGGCAAAAATTTATTGAATATATGGTAAGGTTCGATGTCATGAGGCTTATAATAATCCCCCTATAGCGATGTCTGATCCACATCGTTATACCCTGATGATTTTGAAAAACGATACTTGTGTTCGGAAAATTTTATTGTTTATACATATATAAACTCTATGAATTCACTCAACATTATTGTTGACTTTTAGCATGTTTTATCTCAGGTCCTTGAAGGTAATTCGGATTGGTGAAGACTTGAAGGCCCGCTAATTAATTATTCATTCGAAAACGTTTTGTAAAATATTGTATGATGTTGTGAAACTTAATTTGGGACCGTGATGTGAACTTTTTATTATTCGAATGAATGAAATTTTCCTAAAACGTCTCTTTTCGAGTCGTTTTCTGTGATTTGAGTTATTGTGCTAATAAGTAACACCATTGGACCCTTCCGCTGACCGAACTGAATTGAGGGTGTTACAAATATATTCTGCTACCATTACTTTATGATAGTCCACAGAGCTCAAAGGATGCAGTTGCTGATGATGCTGGTAAAAAGACTAATGAAGAACCAGCAAATGAGGGTGAAAGAAATGGTCAAGAGAAGGAAGGAGGAGCTTCAAATAAAGAAGGTGACCAGAATGTGCAAGATTTTAGAGCTAAATTGGATAATTTGCTTGTTCAACAGAAGCAAGGTTATGCTAACAGCACTAACAGAGTTTCTACTGTTAGTCCATCTGTTAGTGCTACTGGGGAAAGTTTTACTAATGCTGATGATCTTCCAACTAATCCTCTTATGCCTGATTTGGAGGATACTGCTGATCTTCTAAATACTGGTATCTTTAGTGGTGCATATGATGATGAAGATGAGGGTGCAGAGGCTGACCTTAACAACTTGGAAACAACCATGAATGTCAGTCCTATTCCTACAACCAGAATACACAAGGATCATCCTAAAGACCAGATCATTGGAGACATAAATTCAGCTACTCAAACAAGGAGGATGACCAAGATTTCTAAAGAACATGCTATGGTTAGTTACATCAGAAAGCAGAGGAGAACAAATCACAAAGATTATCAAAACTGCTTATTTGCCTGTTTTCTCTCACAAATAGAACCCAAGAAGGTGACACAAGCTTTGACAGATCCAAGCTGGATAGAGGGAATGCAAGATGAGTTGCTACAATTTAGTTTGAAGAAGGTTTAGAGATTGGTTGATTTACCCAAGGCAAGCATGTCATTGGAACAAAATGGGTCTATAGAAACAAGAAAGATGAGAGAGGGATAGTAGTTAGAAACAAGGCAAGACTGGTTGCACAAGGTTACACCTAAGAAGAAGGAATTGATTATGATGAGGTTTTTGCTCCTGTTGCTAGGATAGAAGCAATCAGGTTATTTTTGGCCTATGCATCATTTATGGGCTTTATTGTGAACCAATGGAGTGAAGAGAATCCTTTTATATGGATACTATTGAAGGAAGAGGTGTAATGTTGCAACCGTCCCTAGTTTTTGAAGATCCACAGTTCCCTGATAAGGTTTACAAGGTAGAAAAGGCCTTATATGGTCTCCATCAAGCTCCTAGAGCCTGGTATGAGACCTTGTCTACCTACTTATTAGAAAATGGATTTAGAAGAGGAATCATTGATAAGACTTTGTTTATCAAGAAGGACAAAGGTGATATCCTGTTAGTGCAGGTGTATGTAGATGACATCATCTTTGGTAGTACTTAAAAGTCCCTTTATGGTATAATAGTTTTGAAAGTTGATTGCACAAAGAAGTTTCCAATGATTCTATGGGCAGCTCACTTTCTTCTTAGGGTTGCAGGTCATGCAGAGAGATGATGGAATCTTTATCAGCCAAGACAAGTATGTGGCTGATATATTGAAGAAATTTGATTTTTCTTTAGTAAAAACAGCAAGCACTCTAATAGAGACTAACAAGGCATTGCTCAAGGATGAAGAAGCTGAGGATGTAGATGTTCATCTATACAGATCAATGATTTGATCATTGATGTACTTAACAACTTCCAGGCCTAACATAATGTTTGCAGTTTATGCTTGTGCAAGGTTCCAAGTTACTCCTAAAGTATCATATCTTTATGCCGTGAAGAGGATCTTTAGATACTTGAAAGCTCAACCTAAATTGGCCTTTGGTATCCTAGGATTCACCATATTGGAAATGGAGCTTTTTATCAAATAGTGATTTATGCCGGGAGCGAGTCTTGAAAGGAAATTCCACAACAGAGGTTGTCAATTTCTTGCAAAAGGTAATTTCATGGCAATCTAAAAAGCAAACGTATTTGCCAAACTCAAAAAAAGAAGCAGATTATGTTGCTCGCAAAATTAGTTGTGGACAGGTGTTCTGGATTCAAAATCAAAAAGCTTTGAGTATGGGTTAAACTTTTATTAACACGAAGATTTACTTTGAAAAGAAAGTACAATCTAAGTCTTGTTAAAAATCCCAGTGTTACACTCTAAAACCAAGCACGATAGAAATTAGGCACCATTTCATTAGAGATTCTTATGAGAAGAAGTTGATTTAAGTGATCAAGATTCACACAGACTACAATGTTACAGATCTTCTTACAAATGCTTTTGATGTTAGCAGGTTTAACTTTCTGATTACTAGCATTGGATTACTTAATTTCTAAAGTATTGTTTGAGGGGAGGTTAATTAAGATTAGGAAAAAGGGAAAGTATCCATTAACAGAAGTAGTTGAAGGGTTAAGGACAATCCACGTAATCCCCCAAAAACCACACTCCACATCTGCTCAACTCTTTAATGAAGAACCAATCACTGTTTTAACATCATCTTACTCAAAAAGACCCACAAACCTAGGAAAGACAAAAGGACCACTAAGATATCTCATTCTAGTGGACCTATTCCCTTTGTAGATGAGGACCCCCCCTCCACTTGGTTTTTTCCTATAAGGAAAGTGGGAAAGAAAAAGAATAGAAAGGGCTGCCATTACTGCTTCTAGCTTAGAGGCAGAGCAGGACAGTGGTAACATAAATAGGACCCAATCCATGGCAACACTTAATGAGCCTCTTCCTCAGGGAACTGGTTCAGGTAGTGGTCCCAGGTGCCAAGTTACCATATTGGGGGGTGCAGAAGCTCAAACTAGGTTTGAGGCTGCATCTAAACAGTCCAATGATCCAAAACCTCTCATCAGATTAACAACACTTGGAATGGGAGGAAAAAATATGAAACTAAAGGAATTGATGGAACTTTATACAATGGTTTTCCTACCAATATCTACTTTCTATTTATGGGTTGTACATAAATATGGATCCTCATGAATTCTCACATGTCTATCTAGTTGTTTCTAGTGTGCTTGTGATGAATAGAGGCATGTTGGTGTATAATTATTGCAGAAAGAGTTAATACTGTTAGACAACTCTTAGTACTAGTGAGCAGCAGTTAGTACGCTACCAAATATTAATACTGCTAGGCTTAACTTAGTACTACTAGGATACCGTTAATAATGTTTGGAGCATAACTGATTTTTGGCAATTAAATATAGTCGTTGAGATATTTCTGCAAAATATTTCGCTTATAAGGGTCTATAATTTGGATAATTCTTGATCTTTCTTTCCCTTATAAGCTTTCTTCAAGATAAAGATTCAATCTTATTCAGTCGGTCCAAGCAAAACCTTAAGCGCTTTCTATATAAAATCTCAATTGCTTTCACCCAACACACATAACTTTCAAACGCGTACCTAAACCCAACACTTAATTCGAATCTTGCTGTTTCAACTTCTTTCATAATTCTAAATGCAAATTTACGTATGTGGAGTCAACACAACATGGTTGCTCTCTTGGAGAAAACAAATGGAAGTGAAGGCTTTCATCAGATAGTGGATTTTCTAAATGCTTCTCACATCAGGTTTGCTCTCTCTGAAAATCCTACTATCTATGATTCTCACATCAAACAGTTTTGGCAGACTGCTACTGTCAATACACTTGATAATGGGGAACAAGAAATAACTGCCACAGTCGATGGTCATGTTAAAACTGTTACTATAGCATCTGTTAGGAAATATCTCTAATTAGCAGATGCTGGTGGTCTCAGTTCATTACCAAATACTGAAATTTTTGACCAACTCTCACTGATGAGGTATGCCATTACTTCTGATAAATTAACTTTTCAAAAAAGCCATTTTCCCCTCAATGGAATTTCATGATCCATACTATTCTTCATTGTTTAAGTCCAAAGAAAATAGCTTGGGAACAGTTTAGTAGTAATATAGCAACTGCTATAATTTGCTTGGCAACAAATAGGACTTTTAATTTTTCAAAATTGATTTTTGATGGTATGGTGAAAAACTTGGATAATCAAAGTAAATTTCTAATGTATCCAAGATTTATTCAAATCTTTTTGAACAAAAAGAAAAGGTTGCTTTCTTCACACAAAAGAATTTATATCACTCCTACCTTTACACCAAAATTGTTTAGTAACATGAGAAGAGTTACCAAGAGATATTCTAGGGAGGAAACACCTTTATTTGCCACTATGCTTGTTATTGACCAAACTAGTCCAGAATGAAGCATAACAGAATCCTAGCGGATTCCCAACACATACCACCATATGGCTCATCTACTGTAACCACACCGCAGAATACAACAACTCAATCACCTATACAACCCACATACATCATCCCCTACAATTAACTGAACCCCCTAACTTTTACAACAATTAGGAAACTATCAGAACAGAAGTTGCGATTCCTCAGTCCAAACTTTCCTTTCCTACTACAGACCCCAGTTCAGATGAGCTGCAATTACAAGTGTGGATGTGTTTCATAGAGGGGCTGCCCACTAACGTGACTCTAGCATAATGAGGACATGGCAGTGGTAACATCACTAAGTCCCCAACCATATCCCCATCGATTCCACCTCTTCCAGGAGGTCACACACCTGGAAGTGATGAGGGCAGTATGACACTACATGAATATACGGTTCTATGTACAAATTTGTTAAACAAGGTGGAAAGTTTGGAGACAGAATTGAAGCAAACAAAATAAACCAATGGTGCTGATTTTACTAAACTTATCGAAAAGGTGAAGAAGTTAAAGCAGACGGTCAAGACAAGCCAACCTAGAAGGAGAACAAAAATTATTACTTCTGATGATGAAGAGGATTTAGTTGCAGAGGATCCTTCCAAATAGGGGAGGAGTATGAAAGAAGAAATGGATTTGGATGTTGGAATTTCATTGGTTCGTCCACATGTTGAAGTTCAGGGGAGGTATGGATAGAATTTGGACACTAAAGAAGGTTTTGGTGCTACTTCAGAAGTTACTACTGCTGATGCAGAACTTAACACTGCTAGTACATTTGTTAGTACTGCCAGTTCCTTAATATCAAATACATGCACGATACTATTGCTGATGTTTTATACCCTTGCAGAGACATTATGGAATCAGAAAAGTGTGCTAAAGCTAAGGCAAGGCTAAAATGGATGAAAACTGATCCTCCAAGGAAGATGAAACAGAGATAGCAAAGGTTCAAATTAGCAAGGATGCAGAAGTAGCTCAAAAGCTACAAGAAGAGTTTGATGCATCAGAAAGACAGAGAATGGCTCAAGTGCATCAATCAGCTTAGGGTTTTACAGATGTTTTGAATGGATACTGTATTTGGCTAAGTTGCAGCAGATGAAGATTTTATTTTCAACATTAACAAGATGTGAAAAGTGTAGTGAAGAAGAATTTACTAATGAAGCTTGTAGAACTGTCAATCAAAGAAAGAAGTGTCTTGGCTCACAAAGAGCTGAAGCTAAGAGGAACAAGCCAATGACTCCTGCTCAACAAAAGAAATATATGTCAAATTACATCAAGAACCAAGAAGGAGGTTATTCTATTAAACAATTGAAGTCACTTTCATTTGAGCAGGTTAAAGAAATCTTTGAAACTACTATGAGGAAGGTACAATGTTTTGTGCCTATAGGATCTGAGTTAGAGGTTTAAAGACTGAAAAAAGCAGGTCAATAAGTTTTAGAAGAGCCTGTTAAAAGATAAAAGATTAGAGAAGCTTCAGGTTCAGGTGAAGAATCAGCAGAAAAGGAAAAAGAATTATTAGAAGAAGAACTACGGAAATTGTTAGTGATAGTTCCAGTGGAAGAAGTTTATGTGGAAGCCTTACAGGTCAATATCCAATCATAGACTGGGAGGTTTACTCTGAAGATACAAGAAGGTATTGGAAAATTGTCAGAGTTCGAAACCATATAAAAGCTTATCAGATTTTTGCTGAGATGTTCAAGAAATTTGATAGAGATGACATGGTTAAGCTTTGGGATTTGGTTAAGGAGAGGTTCAGTACAATAGAGCCTACAGATGACAAAAAGAAGGAATTATGGGTTGAAATGGAGAGATTGTTTGAGCCAGATAATGATGATACTCTATGGAAGCTTCAAAGGTATATGCATGATCCTTTGGTATGGAGGCTTTATGATACATGTGGTGTTCACCATGTATCTTCAGTAAGAGGATATGAAATCTTTATGCTAGTTGAAAAAGAATATCCATTGATAAGAGGGCTTATGACTGTGATGTTGGCTAACAAGCTTCAAGTGGATCAATATTCAGAAATGGCAAATGAACTTTTAAGGAAAATTTTCATTCTAGCAAACAAACCAAGACACTAAAATGTTTGGAAGCATCCTCTCAGCATAGATGGTTTAATTCAAAGAAACTTGATGATTAACAAGATGAATGTCACGTTTAGGGGAGGATTGTTGGGAATAAAGGCCTCTCAAGTTTCTACTGCTGGTTAAAGAAACTACTGCTGGTGAAGATTAGAGTAAACAGTCTAAGTCATTAGTACTGTTAGTGTTATAGTTAGTACTGCTAGTACAATGTGTTAGTACTGCCAGTTTATTAATACTATTAGTTATAATTGTTAATACTGTCAGTTATATAGTTAGTACTGCTAAAGTGATATGCATGAGATATATTAGGAATAGATATGCATTGATTACTTGACGCGTTTTGTAAGCCCATTAGGGTTTCTTGGTGTATAAAAGAAACCCTAAGGCATAGTTAGAAAGATATAGATCTAGGAGTCATTTCTCATAGTTAGTATTCATAGTTTCAAGGTTATTCTGTAACTTTGATTGTGTTCAATATATTGAAAGTTTAGCAAGATCTTGTTTTACTGTTTCATTGTTCTTCTTAGTATTACAAACTAGTTTCCGCATAGTTTGTAGTATTCACAATCTTAGTTTCTATTATAGTTGTTTTGGATCTATCCAATACAACTAAGCTTTAACAAGCTAAGTAAGATCTGTTCAAAAGGGATCAACAAGTGGTATCAGAGCTTGTTGAGAAACTTTGAATAAGAAGAACTCTAACTCTACTCAAGATCTGTTAGTCAAAGAAAAGATGGAGTCACAATCAGAAACTACCCAAACAGTGTCTGCACTAAAACTTCCAGTACTCAAAACTGGGGAGTATGATCTATGGAGCATGAGGATGGAACAATACCTTACTTTCACTGATCATGCCCTTTGGGAGGTAATAGTAAATGGTGATTCAGTTTCACCACACTCATTAAGTCACTGATTTTTTCCCCTGCTCCACACTTGTGGTTAGAATTAATTAGGTGGTTACAAACATTTAAGTGGCAGGTTTGACTACATTAAATGTTGTGTAACAACTTTTGCCTATTTAAGTAATTGATTTGACTGCATTAATTGACCATATTTAATTTGGTCATGAAATCACTAATTCCTAAATTATGAAGGATAATTATAGAAGAGATTAATTGGCCATTAATCTCTTATTAATTCCATTATTAGGTTTTGAGTAAATCCCTATAAATAAGGATTGCATGGAAAATCAACACAGAAAACAAAAACACATAGAAATGCAGGGTTCTGGATCTGTGCCTAGAACAAGAACAAACACTTGGTTTTATCCCAATGAGGTATTCGTGTAACCCAGGCATAGGGTCGAATAATCTTGAATAATCTTCTTTGGAAAATGATTACACGACTTCAAGTGATATCCGGTAACCATCTTGGTAATTAGCTAGGCTATTGATTGTTTTCACCCTGATCTGGGATCTACGACAACCTACATCACTGAGTCTAATAATCACAGAGTTATACTTCCGTATTCTATCACCCGTTGGACAATGTCATTAGAAATCCTTCTCGACATGTTTCAACTAGACGCCAACTACAAACCGATGCCATGTGGTGCTATTTTGATGCATTTCTCACTAAAGTCGAACCAAAGAACTTCAAAGAGGCAATGAAAGAATCTAGCTGGATTGAGGCCATGCAAGAGGAAATTCATGAATTTGATTGACTTTAAGTGTGGGAACTAGTACCTCGACCTGATTGTATAATGCTCATCAACCTCAAGTGGATCTTTAAAGTTACGTTAGATGAATTTGGGAGAGTATTAAAGAATAAGGCTCGGTTAGTAGTTAGTGTTGACCGTCAGGAGAAGGAATCGGACTTTGAAGAATTCCTTTCCGCAACGGTTGAGAAGGATATAGCGCATCAGAATCCTCATAGCAAAATATCAACCACAGAGCCAATGACTGATCTACCAGCTGGCCGTCTAAGACTACATTTTGAACATGATAGTGCTTAAGGGAAAGAGGTCTATGTTAGTCTACTGAGGGGTTGTAGATCAGGATAATCCCAACTACTTGTATGAAGAAGAAAGGATAGCCCTCTTTTTGGGTTAAAACAAAGCTCACTGCTTGGTATAACGATCTGTTGTCAAACGTTTTTACTTTTCCAATGTTCTCAAAAAGGTGTTGTAATCCGACCATTGTTCACAAGGAAAGAAGGCCAATGATCTACTTATGGTACAAATTTATGTTGACGACGTCTTTATTTACTTCATTCGTAATCCTGAACTTTGTGATATTTTTGCAAATATAATGAGTTCAAAAATTTTAAGATATTAATGATGGGGAAAATATCTTCTTTCTCGGATTACAAATTTCCTAAAATCTCAAAGGCATCTTTATTAACCAGTCCAAATACACTTTTGAAATGGTTAAAAAATATGGAATGGAGTCTAGTGACCCGGCATGATACTCCAATGGTGGAGAGAACCAAACTCGATTAAGATCCACAAGGGGTACCAGTTGTCCACTAAAAAACTTTCGTAATATCGCAGTATGGTCGGCTCCTTATTTATTTACTTCCACTAACTAAACTTGCATTTGATGTATGCATGTGTGCCCCCTGGTATCAGGCAAACTATGGCCTATACCGAAAAGCACCTAACTATACTTAAAACAGTTTCTTTCGGTACCTTAAAGGAACCATTAGATGGTCTTTGGTATCCCAAAGGCATCATACAAAATGTGTAATATACATGGTATAAATGATGCTATAAAAGTGACGTTATTTGATGTAATCAACAACGCTAATGGTTGTTAACCTAAAATAGACGGTTATTACAGCTGGTCTTCAAAGAAGCAAAAGAACACTGCTATCTTAACTAAAGAGGCAGAATACATATCCTTATCTGGATGTTGTGCTTAAATCTTATGGATGAGATCACAACTGACAGACTATGGACTTGTATTTAACAAAATCCCTCTGTATTGTGATAACAAAAATGCTATCGCGCTATGCTGCAACAATGTCCAACACTCAAGATCTAAGCATATCGACGTCAGATTCATTTAATCAAAGAGCAGGTGTAGAACGGTGTGGTAGAACTCTATTTTGTCAAGATGGAATATCAGCTAGCGGACATATTCACGAAAGCACTAGCCAAAGAGCAGTTTGAATTTTTAATCAATCGACTTGGCATGCAGAGTATGAGTCTCAAAACCCTTAAACATCTTGCAGAAGAAGAGGAAGAGTAATGGTGGAAACTCTTCATGTATCCTATGTATATAATTAAATCAAAACGACAAAAAGATTTTCAATTTTTAATATTTTTATAAAAATAAATAGTAAAATATAAACAAGAAAAAGAAAATACAAAATTAGAAAACTCAAAAAATCTAAAAATATTTTTGACATGTCTTCTGAAATCGATAATATTTACGGTCTTAGAAATGTCATTCAATAATGACACGAGGCTGCAAATAAAGTTCGAGCAAAGGTTACAAATGTTTTCAAAACATGTCAATGGTTACAGTTATTTCAGACTGTAACCCATTCTTCAATTTAAAGGAAAGTATATCGACAAAAAGATAACTTATCCTCTCAACGGGAAATTAAATTTTCCCGGGCATGAACTACTTGATATTCATGCAAATAGCTTGTGTATACTTTGCAACACAAGCCGGGCTTTCTAAAAGAAGAGTGTACGCTTCAATGCATTTTATCCTCAAAAGAAGAGAAATCTTCTTTAACCCGAACAATTTTTCTAACAAATATTAATTTTCCAAATCATGTTCGGGTTAATCATTCGAAAATATGTTGTGTTAAAGTCAGAATCAGTTTCTTTGTCATCAAAAAAAAAAGATTTTAAAAAGAAAATTCGATCACTCAAATAAAGACTACAACTCTTTAAATAGAATACGGGTCTTTGATCGAGGGGGAGAAAGTGCTTTCGAATAATCTTTCAAACATCTCTTCAACAAGTCATGGAAATTATACGAAAAAAGTTTTAACCTAACGGATAATAATTTGAGGGGGAGTTAATTTATTTTAACTCCAAGGGCTTAAGTTGTCATAAGTTAATAATTTTAGGGGCTTTAGGCTTAAAACTAGATACGACCAATATTGCCAACTCATCATAGTTTTTAAAAGACTTAGGAATGTTTTGAAATAATTGCATAGTTTTAAAAGCCTTGAAGTAGATATGTTATTGATTCAATTAATGTTTTCTCAAATGGTTAATCACTAAGCTTATTAACAAATAAGTTGTAATATTTGATAAAAGAGGTACACATAGGTATGATGATTCCTTTAGATAGGCAGTATCATGCAGGAAGAAATGTGTACATCCGGAACTTAGTTGACTTTGGTGTTATCATTTTGACTACTTAGAGGGTTTAATTGTCTACATCCGGGACTTAGTTGACTTTGGTGTTACAAATTATATCATCACTATCTTGAAGGGAGAAATGCGCACATCTGGGACTTAATTGACTTTGGTGATACGGTTTTGACTTCTTGAAAGGGATAAATTATGTACTACAAGCATTTGGGCTTTATACAACAAGACTTCTTGATGTGGGTATTCTTATTCCGATGTGCACTTAATTGATCTAAGCTTGAAAGAAAGCTTTGAATCTGCTCAAGAAAGGATAGCTTATTCGGGGGGAAGCTAAGAAAGCTTCTAAAAGGAGAATATCAAGACTAACTACAGATTGCTGGTTCAGACAGAGTGACAATGTTAATCACTTTTGGCTTTGTATATGTCAGATCATGTCTCGTGAATTATCTTGTATAAATGTAGTGCAACTTCATAAATATATAGTATTCGAGTACAATTTTTCAAAAAAATTTCAATAAATTCAAAATCTTTCAAAATTGTGTACTCAACACTATATCAACCCTCAATAATTAAGAGGGAGCTAAGGAAAATATTCCAAGAAAATCATGCTATTACCATTTTCTCCCATGTGTTTTTAAATCTCAAATAGCCATTTTACTCCATTGATATCAAAAACATCATATGGTATGCTATTTTTGAGGGGGAGAAAATTGGATTAAAATGTGATCGTCTTTAACTCAAGTGCGTAACTCTTTCCTCCTTGTAAAAAACTCTTTCGAATCACGATGCACATCTGTAAGGGGAGCATTTCTCAAAAATGAAACTATCAAAGTACCAAACTTTTTGATTTATATCATGAGTACTTTGATTGATTTTTAAATGGTTTTATGATTTCGATCTCTATACCCAATAACCTACTAATTCATGACGACGATGAAGTCATAAGGTGGTTAAGGTTAGGTATAAGTTCGATGATCCAACTAGAACCGAAGGGATCTACCCAAGGACATTCCATTAGATAGAATTAGAAGTCCTTAGGAAAGATGGAGTTGAATGAAAATAACGGAATAATGTTGACTAAGGCATGAGCTAGCACTGCAAAAATCACAACAAGGTCTTAGTAATGACGTCTTGGCAAACATTAAAGGGGTTAAAGAATGAAAAAGAATTGTAAAGATAAAGGGTGAAAAGAAAGAAGCCCTCCTTACGCTTAGGCAAAAACCGGGTCAATTCATATGCTATTAGAATCACAAAGATGATTTCTAATATTGAAGATAGACATCATGGACCCAGTGATGTAATGCACAACCCTTCCCAGCCACTCAAGGTCTCTCAAAAGATTCTTGTTTCATTTCTCATAGAGATAAACATGTTATCTATAGACTTTCTCCCTCCGAGTGAGTTGGTATTGAAAAGGTGGGAGTCAGCTCCAGCCTCCGATCACTAAAACCAAAACGCACATATTGAGTCTAGAGCCAAAAGAGATCATTATAAATCTCATTAGGATACAATTCCAAAATACAATTGTTGTTTAACAAATAAAGAACACAAGTGATATCTAAGATTCATACGCATTATCCTTATGATCTTGCCAGAACATTCAGAGTGATATTCTTTAGTTTCATAGTGACGAATGGAAATCCTTCCAGTGTCAACATCAAACAGCATTGCGGTAGGTGACTTGCGAGATTCTATATGAATCAAGCTTGTGCCAACTGGATATCATTTTTGGTACAGTCTATGAATTGATGACTCAATCAGTTAGATAGTAATTAACTGATTCACTCGTATCGTGTTGTCTAATTTGAGACGTTCTGAAAATGAGAACGATCAAATACAGTGATTCTAATGCATCTGCATTAGAGGATCCAACACTTTAAGCTAGAAATATTGTCAAGGAGGTTCTTCTAAATTGAACCTTCCTGATCACGGGTACAATATTTATACTGTAAAATGGTCCTCACAAAACCGAAGGTTAACGCTACCAAACTTCAATGAATGAAAAAGACATATTCGTCCATATCTGTGATTTATTACTAACCCTTAAGTGCAAGTTTAATGGATAGTGGCACGACCTCATTCCAACTGAGTCGGATTCATAACCACATGCTCATACTCAAGACTTAAAGTGTTAGAGAATCTAGAATGGTCAAGATTATACAAAGATAAAGACTT
>BQNB010105681.1:0-21672 GCA_026074375.1 Tanacetum coccineum
TTCTAATTAAATAGTAAAGACTTGGTTAGTGGACTACTAGTGTATAAATCGCCGTTAAGCAGTAAGTGGGTAAAGTCTCTATGAGCTAGGGTTTAACAAGATCATCATTCCTTTACTCCATAAGATATATTATAATCAGCAAATAAGGATCCTTTATGCGGATGCTTTATTTGTGACGGAATTAATGTGTGTAGGTCTTAGGAAGAAGTCTCGCCTAAGTCTAAGAATGATATGACACTTTGAGATAAGTAATCATTGCACTGAATAAACAAACCAACTTCTAATCGGATTAATGATGGCTAATACGGTTTTCTATCATAAGGCTTGACCGCTCTTTTATCTTCTGTTAATTTGCTTGCGTGGGTTAAAGTGTCTTGAATTGATTGTAGTTACCACCAAATCCGTGCCAGTCTCTCAGGCTAAAACCCCCTTTTACCTGTTAGAATTAGGATTAGAGCTAACATAGGATTAGCATAGGTTTGACTTAGATTAGAATTAACTTAGATTAGATAACCAAAATATTAATAAATTAAGAGATTTAACCTCGCTTCAAATGTTCGACACCCTACTTACCACGAATCTACCACTGACTGGGTACACTGCCCGTTAAAGTGTTGTTTTTGGTTAAGTCGGCAAAATATAAATTTAAAACTTGAATCATAAAAATATACACCACACAATGACACATCAGTACCATACTGAGTAATATCTAGGCCGAGGTATATAATTTATTTTTCAACAAGTTTATGTATAAATTTTAGCTGTTATTGCTCTCCAATAAAAATTATGTTGTTAGTGAAGATTATAGTGTTCTACACGAACTCGATATGAGTTTTGAGCATGAAGAACCAGAAAATTAAAAAATTCTAATTAGATGGCCCAACACTAAAAATTAATTAATGATGTCCTAAGAGTTCACCAATAATTTTAATCCATTTGAAAGATAGTATTTGAGGCATAACCATCCGAGTTAACTGGTTCTTAACATTGACTTTAGGCTATTCTTTTTATCTGTTTCTAAGGATCATATATATTTGTCATAATAGAACATTAATGTGTTCGGTGAACCACCTAGAACCAATTTTGGTATCCAACCTCTCCTACCCACAACCTACAGACAAATCCTTTTTGGATATCTTTGTGTTTCACCTTTTCGGTTGCTTCAATTTTATGAACCAAGAATTTCTTTTCATCAGTTGTCGCTCTGTCATTTCTAACATGCTGGTAATTTCTCAAGAACACCTTAAACAAAATGATCAATCAATTGCTATATGTATTGTCATCAATGTAGTTTATGAACACACTTTGATATTTCATTAAATATTGTTATTGGTTTATTATTATTGATTTATTTTTTCTTTTTGTTGTACATTACAGATTCTTAGTTTCTAGAAGAAGATTAATACATAAAAAATGCCATCCAAGGTTATTATTAGTATTAATAATTCTGTAATCAAAATTGTTACTTATTCAAATTTAGAAGTGCTACTGAAAACATAGTTTATCCATTAGGATCCCATAAAGGTTTAAGCTTTACTTCAGTAGGGATATTAGAATCATAGTAAAACATATCGAAAAAGTTTTGAGCTGTTTTGATAAATATGAGAATCACTCCAATCAAACGTAGCCTGCTCAAAAGACAAGAATTTGACATCATTAGAGCCATTACCCCTTCCATTCTCTTTAGAGGTTCTATTAT
Source organism: Tanacetum coccineum (assembly GCA_026074375.1). Taxonomy (NCBI): domain Eukaryota; kingdom Viridiplantae; phylum Streptophyta; class Magnoliopsida; order Asterales; family Asteraceae; genus Tanacetum; species Tanacetum coccineum. Next base: position 1,700 of record BQNB010105681.1, read on the forward strand.
CTAGACGGGTTGGCGAGAATAAAACAATTTTGCTAGCCGTTGCAGGATATAGTTATAAAGATATGTTATTGAGTTGGGTATGTAGGCTACACCTCCTTCATGGTTTGAGATCGTTAAGTTTCTTTCTGAGTTGGTTAAACAAACAGGTATAAAAAAGTTAAATATGTGATGATTTACGGTCTCTTTTCTTATGTTACTTACTACTATAGGAGAACATTCAACAATTAAATCCTGCATATTATAAAGGATGAAGGCATGTTTAGTATAATGCATACTTGCATTATTTGTTTTTACAGCAAGCTTCCAGTATCTATTGTATTAGTCAGGTTGGAAACGGGCCTTGGGACAAGATGAAGCAATTTGATAATAGCGTTTGTCATTGTAAATTTGATAATTATCAGGTAAAACACTCTTGTAAGTTTTAATATAGGGTTCCCATATCTCTTTATATATACAGGGTCGGTTCTGGTGTGACTTTTCTTTTTTGTATTAGTTTGTAAATTTCATAGAATTCATGTCAAAATGTGCCTTTAAACCAAAAAAATGTAAAATTGCTCTTACAGGTCTGTGTTTTGGATATGCAGAAGTTCGTCACATAACCCTTTTTTGGTTATGAGATCAGGAATGACGCAACCATATTGCCTCTGAGAAAACCATCATGACTACGTGAACAGGTAAGACATGCTTCATTAATTTTTGTTTTTTGAAACTTATGAGGGTATGTTATCTGTCACAAAATAGTGTTGGCATGTAAAACATTATGTGTCTACACCATTGTATGAAGGTCTACTTAACGGAATTTTGAGTCATTTTAGATGGTCACAATAAAACGGGCATTGCGACTATTAGTTGGTTTATGACCTCTTTCATGAATCTACTGTCATATGGGTTCTGATTTGAATTGTAAAGTTTTTTGAATTTTTTTAGTTATTTGATTCGAAAAGTTGCTAAATATACGTCAACGAGTAGAAATCGTATTTATCTAAAATCTTGAACAGGGAAATAATTTAAGGCTTCGATAATACTTCATCCTTTACTTTTAAAAATTTTAACAAAATTAATCTTGATGTTGCTATTCTGACTAATGAAAGTTACTAACCAGCTAAGATGGTGTTTATTATTTCCGTAAGCGTAAGTTGTATTCTTGTATTTTGTGTGCGAATTTCACGAGACATAAATGTATATGTTAGATTATACTACATACTTCGTATTTAGTTTACATCTCTTTTCGTTGTTAATGCACTCAATATATAATTTGGTATGTTTATAATTGATTTACCTTTACTTGATTTACCTTTACCGCATATGGCCATTAGCCTGTCAGACAATAAGATATCGTTTAAACTAAACCAACGATAGTTTCCTATTCAAGTTTGCTTCGGTATGAACATTAATAAAAATCACGCTAAGCCATTGTCTAAGGTTGTGTTGTTTCTTTAGAGGCCGGTTTTCTCTCATAGGCAACTATATGTCGTTGTCTCAAGGGTCAAGAGCAAGGAAGGTTTGAAGATTCTATGTTGTGATAAAGATGGTAAATACACAAATTCAACAACCAAAATTATGTATACTTTGTAATGATAGATACTTTATTTAGTTTTATCTAAATATACGTCAACGGGTAGAAATCGTATTTATCTAAAATCTTGAACAGGGAAATAATTTAAGGCTTCGATAATACTTCATCCTTTACTTCATCCTTTACTTTTAAAAGTAAAGGATGAAGTATTATCGATGCTTTATATATATATATGTAAGTATAAAAAAAATCAATATTTAGCCTAAAATAAAAATAAAAACAATAATCACAAGTCATACCCGCCTATCGGGCGGGTTTTGAAACTAGTATATCTATAACATATATATGGGGCTAATTATGAGTCTATAAATATGATTTAGTGACTGTATACCACCTCAACAATGACATGGCACTCACATGACATGAATTTTCTGATTTTTTTAAAATGTAAAGCATGATAAGGTTTGAAATCATGACCTATGGTTAGTAATGTATGCTATTAACCAACTATGCCAAACGCTCATTTGTGTCATACTATTGAAAATAATATTGATATTCATTTAGAAACGCATCTTGAGTTGTTAATCCTCATACACATCTTGATACTGACCGGTTTAAGAAATACTATGTTGTTATCTTTTAAATAATTGTAATTTTTTACTGATTTTGATAATATATCTAAATATAAGATAAGTGTTAAAATATCCAATGTCTATCTTCTCTTAAAGAATAAACCAACTCTATGCCTTACATATAGTTAAACAACCCACGAATTTGTTATGCAATCTTCATCTGATACTTTTGTTACACCTCTTAACAGGTTATAAAATGTCAATCACACCTCTTTTAGAGATCAGTGGTGAAAAGAAGCAATGGAATATTAAGGTGAAGATTACATCCCTGTCAAACCAATACTTCACAAACAACATCAATCCAGGCTAACTGGAATTAATATGATCTTGATGGACAAAAAGGTAACATTAAATAAGTAATCTCATATACTTTATTTACTCTTAGCATCTTACTCTATTGCTTATTTACAAATCCATATCTAAATGATGCTAATACCGAATAGATTACATAGGGTACGAAGATCCATGCAACGATCAATGGTTCAATTGTATTTTATTTTGATGCTCTTTTACAAGAGGATGGGTATCAATGATCTCAAATTTCAATGTTAAACAAAATATGGATGCTATCAACTTGACAAAGCATGAATCTAAAATTCACTTCATTAAAAAACATATATTCTTCATGAAAGCATGCTCTTGAGATGTTTTCTAATAATAAGTTTAAGGTAAAGCTTCTATCTAGCAAATTTAGTATTTTTAGTTAATTGATGTTTGCATCGCATGTTAATGGAATCTCTTAATTACTGTTATTATCAGGATTAATGGAGAAAAACTTATGATCTTGCTATTTTGGCATCAAGTGTAAGTTTTCTTCTTCTTTATATTATAGTGTTAAGAAGTACACGAGCAAACATGGTTACCTACATACATAGGTCGAAAAGTATGGTTAACCCCCAAAAAACAATGGTAGCAAAGAAAATAATTTTTACCTGTTTTGACCCGTTTGTCAACTTTTTTCAGTCGCTTATTGAAGATAATCTCAAGCCTACAAAATAAGCTTAGACAAACACCCTATTGAATTGTATTGGAAAAAATGGAAGGGATTTTCATTAACATATGCAGCTAGACAGGTTATCTTTTAATCTCATTTCCTTAATCTAAAATTGTTAGTTTCCTCATGAAAACTTAAATTATGGTTACTTTAATCAATGTGTGTTATGTTGACTTTATTTATATATTGATGGCTGGTAGCAAGTGACCTTAAATTTGAACAGGTCTAACATTAGACTTTAGAAAATATTATATCTGAACATATACATATAGTGGGCTTTCAAAAAAGTGGCTTCCCTATAAGATTTGGTGCCCTGTCAGCTGGCAGCCCACCCTGGCCTAAATCTGGCATGTGTCAAACTTCAGCCCCTCAGAGTTATGAATGAGTTGTTTTATTTTTTTTTATCCTTTTTTTATCATATTTCAGCCCTGGTTGCTATCAGCGAGTCAAGAGCATTTGTGTATTGGTGCATGGAATGGAGTTGGTTGGGTTTCTTTTTGAGAAGGTCCTTGGAATAGATAACTCCTTAGTCTTAATGTCACCTCCCAAGAGCTTTTCTAGCAGCCTTAATCTCCCTAAAAATCTGAACAAATAAAAGCATTACTATCATCCAGCAAAGTGTTACTAAAATCCATGATACTACTCCCACTAATACTATATTATATCCATTTGAATGGAATCAAAAAAAAAGTAGACAGTCATATTTAGGATATGAAAGTAAGCAACAACCTGTACAAGTTCATCATTGACTGATACAAATTGTGGGAGATTTTCCCTGGGCATAATCTGAATGTCAGCACCCGTCATTTTCTTTGTTTCAGATAAGAATCCATCTCTTCCATCTAAACATCAACCTTCACTAGTTAGCTCATCCATATAACAAAACATGAATAAGAAAAAAATAACATCTTAACAAAAACTATTGTGTTTCATCTCTCTGATCCATTGCTTCTCTGAACCTTCAAGCCATAAATTAACATTAGCAGGCGGCTTGCCATGGTTATACCCCGGTTAGCCAAAGATTGTTTTCTTTGCATTGTTGTTGCTTATGTGGTAAGACATACTGTATCATTCAATTCTGCTTACCATGTGATGCGTTATAAAGAAGTTTTAGTTAACGATTTTATGATTAAAATGTTTAATGAAATTTAAATGATTAGTATCAGTTTTTGATGCTGAGAAGTAGTCTAGTTTACCCCATACGGGTACAAAATCAGGTTCCAAAATGGTAGGGGTGGCAATTCAAGTCGGGTTTGGGTTGGCGGGTTCGGGTTAACAGGTTGACGGGTCAGAAAACCCTAACCTGAACCTGACCCATTTAAATAATTGGGTCAACTATGTCAACCCTAACCTGTTTAAACATAAACCAAACCTAACCCATATAACCCATATATACTTGGGTTGGCGGGTTAAATAGGTTACACGGGTTGAATAGGTTACATTGGTTAAATAGGTTAAAAGTCAGCAAAAGTGTATTTCTATATCACAAGACTTCCTAATTGGCAATGTTTAACAATTGTTAGATTGATGCTATAACATTATATCTTACGGAAGTAGATTTGTGATTTATAAGGAGTTTACAAAATCAAATTGTCCCGCGTCATGTGGCCCGACCCGTTTCAACCGGTACTTAAAAGTACACATTGTTTGAATTTTTGCAGGCTGATATTGTTGATAATAGAAAATGGGATTGTTGTTGTTGTTGCATATCATATAAGGAAAAATAGATTATCTGATAAATGAACTTTCAATTGGTTTTACTTTGTAACACCCCAAAATTTACAACGCAGCGGAATATCACTTTGGGGTGCTACTTCATAATACATGCACACGAGTCACAGTAAACGACTTCAAAAGAGACGTTTATATAACAAAATCACATTTGATTTATTTAAAAAGAAGATCAGAGTTACAAGGTCCCAAAACCAGTTTAGAAAATATATTTGTAGTGAGTCCCATCCAAGCCATCACAAACACCTAAACCTAAGATACATGCTTAAAAACGTCAACACAATTGTTGAGTGAATTCATAGAGTTTACAAATAACAGTCAGAACGCAATATTTAGTTCCACAAAACACTATAACATTGCTTGCAAGGCAAGTTATATCATGATTTCCACCATATGAGCCCGTGTATCGAACCTTAACACATTTATCATGCTAGACAAATAAGTGACCGGGTAGTATGCCACCACCCCTTTCTCAATACAAAATGTTCGTTACAGATGTTACGAGGGTGCTACCTCAGATTCATACTGTAACTCCCCCATTTTTGACATATAGCAGCGGAAGCTAATTTGGGGTATTACTTCATGGATCAACAGACATAATAATAGAAAACGAATCATAAAGAGACGTTTTGGAAAATTTAGTTATCATTCAATATCATATCAGAGTTTTACAAAAGGAGGTTCCAAAATCTAGAAGAAAACATAAAGTTTAAATGATAACAAGTTTGGACGTCCACTAAATCCAATGCCGGACTCCATGCCCTAGGTTCTTAATTACTGAGATAAACATGCTAAAAGGGAAAGGGTCAACACAAAGGTTGAGTGAAATTTATAGGTTTTTAGTTATAATAGTTGAGTATAAGTTCAATAGTGGGTTACGTTGTTCTACACCCATAGTTTGTAATAAGAGTTAACTACATTTTTGGTCCTTGTGGTTTGTTGAATATAACGATTTTAGTCCAATAGTTTAAAATGTAACAGATCTCGTCTATTTTTGGTAAAACGTAAGTCCATTTTTGGTCCTTGTGGTTTGTCGGGTATAACGGGTTTAGTCCAAAAATAGACTAAAAGTGTTACGGGTTGATCAAAAATGGACAAGATCTGTTACATTTTAAACTATTAGACTAAAACCGTTATATTCGACAAACCACAAGGACCAAAAATGTAGTTAACTCTTGCAATAATTGTAATTGCATTTATAATTATCATGGAAATAATCGAATACAAGTTATCATAGGTGGTAATAATTGCAACACATACAATTATCATAGAAAACAGTATTATTGCCCTAAGCTCATGACATCAATACGTTAACATGGAAATCACCGTAGGGACATTGGTTGAGGAACAAATGTCCTCATGGAAAGGTAACTTGCCAACGTTACCCATTAAGTCAAATATATTGCTATTGGTACCAAAAGTATAGGCACACCAACGGGAGTCGTCACACCCCGATAGATCTATCCACAATATTCGCGTTCACTCGCAAGTGACTAATGGTTCATGATTAAGAAATATTGGCAGTAGAAGGTACTTAGGCAATAATATATCTGGATAGCATAAAGTTGGAAAAATACTTGCATTCATGGTTTAAGCATGTATCCCCTCACGGGTTTATAAAGTATTCAAAAGATTTAAAATGTGAGGCTATGAACTCACCTTAACAGGGAAATCTGATTGATGGCAAAAGTATATGAAATGAAAGTAACGGCCTCATTACGTAACCTCAGGGTAATATGTCAAGTCTTAGTGTGATTGTTTATGTTTTCAAAACTTTATAAAGTTTAACATACATCTTACTTTGATTTATTAATTTATGGAAATATTGTATCACTGTTCAGGCTATCATAATTCAGAGGTCATGCAGTAAACCTTTGAGGAGCCAGGACACTTTAAATCGTAAATCCAGTAAACTTGTCAAAACGTATACCCAATTGAAACCCCTCACATGAAATTCCCTAGTAACGTGATACGATAAGATTTTAAGTTTCTTCAAAAGCTAGTCGATGATAAGTTACGTTAAATATATAACGTAATTGTTTTATAATGCGTCGATCGATGATTAATAATGATAAATGTATCGGGTTTTAATAAAATCAAGTCTTATAATATTAGTATATATTTTTATAACTAATATAAAAATATTTCATTTTATAACTTTAAGAATGCAAAAATGGCAATATATACCCTTGGTTTATAAACTTTTACATGTTTAGTCCTTTAAATAATAAGTATATATATTAAACCTTTAACTTTGAAATTTGGCAAGATAGGTCCTTATAGTTATAAATTTAGGAATATGACATTTTTAGCCCCTCTAGTTATAATTTCCAAACTATTTACAATATATACCCCTTGCATGGGATTTATTTGCAAAACAAGTCCAAAAATCATAATAATGATATTTTTGAAATCCAAGAAAGTTTTGCAGCTTATGGCTTATTAGAATAAGCTAAAATAAGTAGAGTTTACGAGCTTATAGCTTAAGAAAAGGGCTTGTGATTGAAAATAAATCAAAACGGGTACGTTTTAGGGTTTTAAAACAATTTGAATGGGTTTGATGTTCAAGGCTCTTAACAAAGAGTTCCTTCATGATCTAATAGAGTTTATGAACAACCTAAAACAGTAGCAAAGCCTGTAGGACGAGTAGAAAAAGCTTACAACTTGAAATGGGTCGAAATGGAGGTTTTTGGTTCGTGTAGCTTGGAGATGAGTTTTATGGCTTCTTCCTTTAAGTCCTTGGTTTCTAAACACACCTTGGGACTTCTATACTTCTGCTAGTGCAAGTCTACAGCAAAGTTTTGAGGTGGAGAAGTGTTTTTGGAATGAATGAAAGTGTGTGTTTTGGTTCGACTATTTATAGGCAAGAACTAACTTGGTGCCCAAGTTCTAGCTTGATGTGGTGGCTTAGTTATAGATTAGTGATTCATGGCAGCTACTAGGGTGACTAAGGAAGGCTAGGGAGTGACTATTGTGAGCTAGAGTGATAGCATAGCAAGGTGGAAGGAGATGGAGAAGTTAGGGTGATGACTAGGGGTTTTGGAGACTTGGTGGCCAAGTTGGGTGACAAGGTGGTGATGGAGGTGCTTGTAAGGTGCTGGAGTGATGGTGATGTGGTGGTGAGGTCATGGTGATGAAGGTGGTGGTGAGTCATGGAGGAGCTTGAGGTGTTTATTTAGTTTATACATGGCTATTTTTGGACAGCCAACATCAGTCCTGGTAATTTGGTTGCCATTTACAAACTGTAATTCCGATCAACCTTAAACCAGTAAGCATGGTTAGATATTTGAGTCCTCTACAACTTTTAGTTTTACATATTCAGGGGTTACTATACAAAAATCTAGAGATAACAGCCATTTACTATAGGTGTGCAAAATTTGCGCACCTTTGCCATTACGGCTATAACTAATTCATCCGACGTCAAATCGGGTTGATTCAATCGGCAAAATGATCACAAGACATAGGGCTACAACCTAGTGTTCTTACTTAATACCCAGAACCTACTGATTTTGCCCAGATCTTATGTTTTATTAACAGATCAGATTCTGAAAACTATGAACTAGTTTAAGGTGTAATGGGTTTGCTATGGTTTTTTGATTTTGGTTTAGGGTTAGATGAATTATGGTTTTAGGATTAGGGTTTAGAATGATTTAGGGATTAGGTTAAGGGTTTAGGAGTTATGCATTGGGTGTTTGTACCTTGTGTTAAAGTTGTGGTAAGATATAAACATGATTTAGGAGGTAAAATGACCTAGTTTGTATTTCATGCACAATTAACTTGTACATTGAGCTTTAGAATGTTGTACTAGGGGTTAGGAGGGAAAACATATTCAAAAGTTTGGCATTGTAACTTGTACACATGCTTTGAATATTTGTACACTTGTTTTGACATGTAATTAGGGTTTTTGGAATAAACGTTAACGTATAATGCTTGTTTTGGAATAATGTTGTAAATGGTACGTTAAATGGATAACGTACTTGGTAAAAATGATATTTAAACATAGACTTGACATATTAGGATATTTACATAATGTAAACATAGTTGTAGTTGGCATTGGTTGTTGTGTGAGCTCGTTTAATTTGTTATGTAAGTTACGTTAAATAATAGATGGACTAAAGCAAAAAAAAATATTCCCATGAAAATGGTTGCTTCTAATTTAATAGATGATTAATTGCATAGAGGAAAATTGTGGGTTGTTATAGTCTCCCTTCCTTAAAAGAAATCTTGTCCCGAGATTTAGTTGGATGCCAGAGTGATGTTTGAAAACAGATGTGGATACTTGGCACGAATTTCATATTCGCGTTCCCACGTAAATTCTGGTCCTCTTTTAGAGTTCCATCTTACTTTGACTATAGGGATACGACTTTGCTTCAGTTTTTTGACTTCTTGGTCCATGATTTCTATTGGTTCTTCCACAAAATTAAGTTTGTCATCGAGCTAAAGTTCTTTCATTAGAATAACAAGGGATTCGTCAGATACGCATTTCTTTAAATTAGAAACTTGGAAGGTATTGTGGACATTACTGAGTTCTTCAGAAAGCTCAAGTTTGTATGCCACTGGGCTAATCCTATCAAGGATTTTAAATGGTCCAATGTACCGAGGGTTAAGCTTTCCTCGCTTTCCAAATCGGATGACACTTTTTCGAGGTGACACTTTTAACATAACGCGATCTCCAACTTGAAATTCTAAAGGCTTTCGCCTTATACTGGTGTAATTTCTTTGTCGGTCTCTTATAGCTTGCAAGCGTTGTTGGATTTGTACTATCTTTTCGATGGTTTCATGGATTATTTCTTGTCCGGTTAGTTGGACATCTCCAACTTTGGCCCAGTAAATAGGTGATCGGCACTTTTGACCATAAAGTGCCTCGAATGGTGTTGCCTTAATACTGGCATGGTAACTGTTAATGCAGGAAGATTCTACCAGTGGTAAGTGTCTCTTCCATCGTTTTCCAAAATCTATCGCGCAAGTACGTAGCATATCCTCAAGAGTTTGGAATAGTCCTCTTGCTTTGTCTGTCAGCCTACGGATGGTATGAATGTAGAATCACTTTGGTATGGGTCTCAATTCCCTGATGATGGCTAAACTTGCCGGCGGATTGTCCCAGGATGTCTAACGATGCGTCTTCTTCTTTTTGTCTTAAGATTTGGTATAAGATGATGTCAACTTTATAGTAAGATGGCGTAAGGGTTTACTTGGTTATTATGATTATTAGTTTGGTTCCTTATGATAAATATGCACACAAAACTTGATAAAATTTATAGAAATGTTTCTTGACAATATGTTTTTAGGGTGACTATTCTCAGCATGGCATGGTCCTTCCTGAATTATACATAGGTGATCAGGCCATGCATAATTGAGGATTAACAATGCAGTGATTATTTTCGTCAAAATGGTGTTATAATTTCATAATATTTATGGGAGCGCCTTATATGAATAAGTATATAATTTAAGTAAATTTGACAAAAAAAAAATTCAACACATTGATTTGATAGATAACTTGAAATTTATTCGCACAGTACAACGAGAATTCCTAAAGAAAATAGATCCTAAGATAGTTCCAACTTGAAGTTCACTAGGCAAGGCAAAAAGATTTTGTCTTTACGCATTGATATCGACTTTCATGTTGTTGGGGTCTTGATCAATTTCTCCTCCTCCTAAAGAATACATCAATCCACGTGCTTCAGTATCTCTAGCTTGGTTTCCATGGTTTCAATTCTTTAACTCTGGAAAATCCCTCATGTAGTGCCCTTGATTTCCACATTTATAGCAAGTAATGATCCTTTGATTGTTAGTAGTAGCAGGACTCCTACAGTCTCGGGTCAAGTGGCCAACTCTCTTGCAGTTTGCGCTTTTTACTGTACACTAGCCATTGTGATGAAATTTGCATTTATTGCATAATGGAAGAGTCCCAGCATAGACTTTCTTGTTGCTTGGCTTAGTAGTCTGTGCTCTAAGCACCTTATGCTCTTTGTTTTGTTGACTCGAGCCTCTATTGTGGTTACCTTCTCGTTTCCTCTTGTTGCTAGCATTCCCTACTACCTTCTTTTCCTGTTGTTTAGTTTGGATTATTGATTCTTGAGCCATACGGGTCTTAGTCTCATAGATGGCAATAGTCTTAATAGCATTAGCCAATCGCTGGGCTACAATCTGCTCAGTTTCCTCAACGCTCATTCCTTGATTCGCAGTTGTCATTGTTCTTCAAAATTAGAGGAGTGATAAAATTAGTTTAGTTATCTAAATCATGCTCCAAAGATGAAATGTTGAGAGATGATGTATGGTATGGGTGATCTAACAGGAGTCTTAGTGTCTCTAGGTGGTGAAATCTTTTCGGGAGGAAAGAAATGTCGGAAATCAAACATTGGTGATAGTGATAACACTAGAGATGGAGGCAAAATAGTCGGTGGAGCAATAGGAGCTTATGGTAGAATAGGTAAATCATTATCAGTAGCATCATGTGCTTGCATGACCTTCATATATGGGTCATCATAAAAAGGTAAGAGGGATAGTGAGGCTAAAAGATCCTTAGTTAAATCATCTAAAAAGTTAGGAGAGGTGTTTCTTGGTGAGGCTGGGAAATAGTCCGGTGATGTCGAGATATAGTCAGGAGAGTGTGTAGAGGAAAAAGTATCCTCAACATCAAAAACAGATAGGATGATAATAAGATGGTGGGGAAAGACATGACTATATAACAACCCAGTAGAAATAACATAACTTATTTATATATAATATAATAGTAGTGTATTATCTGCCATGGAAATTTCTTACACATACTATTCTGGAAACTACAGTGACACGGAGGACTTTCTTGGATGGAAAAAGTAGTTATAGTTTAGGTTTTACCCTTGTTCTCTATAACCATAAGCTCTGATACCAATCTATAACACCTCCATTTTTGACATATAGCAGCGGAAGCTAATATGGGGTATTACTTCATAGATCAACAGACATAATCATAGAAAACGACTCATAAAAAGACATTTTGGAAAATTTTGTTATCATTCATTTATTTATCAGAGTTTTTACAACAAGTGGTCCCAAAATCTACATGAAAACATAAAGTTTCAATGATAACAATTTAACCATCTTCAAGTCCGTGCCACTCTGTGCCATAAGTTGCCCAAATACCTGAGATAAACATGCTAAAAAGGTCAACACAATGGTTGAGTGAAATTCATAGGTTTATGATAAATAGTTGAATACAAGTCATCATAGACAGTGGGTTACGTTGTTATACACCCATAAATAGTAATAATTGCAATTGCATTTACAATTATCATAGTAATAATCGAATACAAGTTATCATAAGTGGTAATAATTGCAACACATACAATTATCATGAAAAACAGTATTATTGCCCTAAGCTCATGATATCAATACGTTAACATGGAAATCACCGTAGTGACATTGGTTGAGGAACAAATGTCCCTGTGGAAAGGTAACTTGCCAAGGTTACCCATTAAGTCAAATATAGTGCGTTTGGCTACCCCATGAACGGGTATACCAACGGGAGTCGTCACCCCCAATAGATCTATCCACAATATTCGCGTTCACTCGCAAGTGACTAATGGTTCATGATTAAGAAATATTGGCAGTGGAAGGTACTTAGGCAATAATATATCTGGCATACAGTTGGAAAAACACTTGCATTCATGGTTTAAGCATGTATCCCCCTCGCGGGTTTATAAAGTATTCAAAAGATTTAAAATGCGAGGCTATGAACTCACAATATCGGTTTTAAGTACTTGTGTATATTAAAAACAATTGAGCATGTATCCCCCTTGCGGGTTTATAAAACATTCAAAAGATTGAAATGCGAGGCTACGAACTCACCTTAACAGGGAAATCTGATTGATGGTATAAGTATATGAAATGAAAGTAACGGCCTCATCACGTAACCTGAGGGTAATATGTCAAGTCTTAGTGTGATTGTTTATGTTTTCAAAACTTTATAAAGTTTAACATACATCTTACTTTGACTTATTAATTTATGGAAATATTATATCACTGTTCGGGCTATCATAATTCAGAGGTCATGCAGTAAACGTTTGAGGAGCCAAGACACTTTAAATCGTAAATCCAGCAAACTCGTCAAAACGTATACCCAAATGAAACCCCTCACATGAAATTCCCTAGTAACGTGATACGATAAGATTTTAAGTTTCTTCAAAAGCTAGTCGATGATAAGTTACGTTAAATATATAACGTAATTGTTTTATAATGCGTCGATCGATGATTAATAATGATAAATGTGTCGGGTTTTAATAAAATCAAGTCTTATAATATTAATATATATTTTTATAACTAATATAAAAATATTTCATTTTATACCTTTAAGAATGCAAAAATGGCAATATATACCCTTGGTTTATAAACTTTTACAAGTTTAGTCCTTTATATAATAAGTATATATAACATTAAACCTTAAACATTAAAACTTGCCAAGATAGTCCTTATATTATATCTTAGGAAATATGACATTTTCCGCCCCTCTAGTTATAATTTCTAAAATATTACAATAAAATCACCCCTAGCAAGGGATTGATGTCAAGCTCTTAACACAGAGTTCTCTTCCTGAATTCTAACAGAGTAATGAACAACCTAAAATAGTAGCAAAGCTTATAGGACGAGTAGAAAAAGCTTACAACTTGAAATGGGTCGAAATGGAGGTTTTTGGTTCGTGTAGCTTAAGACAGTCTATGCTTCTTCTTTAGAACCTAGTTCAAACACACCTGAACTTCTAAACTCTGCTATGTGCCAGGCTCGAGCAAAGTTTTGAGTTGGAGAAATAGTTTTGTGAAATGAAAGAAGTGTTGTGTTTTGTTCGACTATTTATAGCACAACTAACATGGGCCCAAGTTCAAGCTTGATGTGGTGGCTTAGTTATAGTATAACGATTCATGTCAGCTACAAGAGTGACTAATGGCAGGCTTTGGAGTGACAATTGTAACTAGAGTGAAAAATAGCAAGGTAGAGAGGAGATTGAACGTTAGGGAGATGACTAAGTTTTGGAGACTTGTGGAGCCTAGTAAAGTGACAAGGTGGTGATGGAGGTGCTTGTAAGGTGCTGGAGTGATGGTGATGTGGTGGTGAGGTCATGGTGATGAAGGTGGTGGTGAGTCATGGAGGAGCTTTAGGTGTTTATTTAGTTTATACATGGCTGTTTTTGGACAGCCAACATTAGTCCGCAGTAATTTGGTTGCCATTTACAAAACGTAATTCCGATCAACCTCAAACCATATGAGGCCAATGGTTTAGATATTTGATTCCACAACAACTTTTAGGTTTTACATATTCAGGGGTTCTATAAAAAATCTAGAGATAACAGCCATTAACTACATGTGTGCATAATTTTAGCACCATTGCCATAATCGGCTATAACTAATACACCCAACCGTCGATCCAAAGAGTTTTAAATTAGAAAAATATCACAATTACAAGGCTACCACCTAGTGGTTCTTTACTTAATACACCAAAACCTATCTGATTTGCCCAGATCTTATTTTTATATTAACGGGTCAGATTCTAAAAACTATGAAAACTATTAAAGGTGTAAAGGGTTTTGCTATGGTTTAATGATTTGGTTTAGGTTAGATGAATTAGGGTTTTAAGATTAGATGTTTAGAAGAACTTAGGGAATAATTTTAGGTTTAGGAGTTAGTGCATATGGTGGTTTGTACCATGTGTTAAAGAGGTGGAAAGATAAAAACATAAATTAGGGATGTAAAATGACCTATTATGAATTTCACAGCACAAATGACTTGTAACATGCGCTTTAGAAGGTGTACAAGGGATAGAGGATGACATTAAAATCCAAAGTTTGGGCATTGAAAACTTGTATACATGCTTGACCATTTGTCCCGCATTAGTTAAGACGATAGAAAATAATAGGTTTATGAAATAAACTATATAACGGTCTAAAGAAATTTTAGGAAAAACGATGTAAATGGTAATTTACATGTATACCGTACATGGTAAAAATGATATTTAAACATAGACTTGACATATTAGGATGTTTACATAATGTAAACATAGTTGTAGTTGGCATTGGTTGTTACGTGAGCTCGTTTAGTTTGCTATGTAAGTTACGTTATATAATGGATGGAGTAAAGCAAAAGAAAAAAAATATTCCCATGAAAATGGTTGCTTCTAATTTAATAGATGAATAATTGCATAAAGGAAAATTATGGGTTGTTATAGTTTACTAAGTATTGGAAGCTTGGTTTTCTTGCTAAACTAAGGTTTAGATCTTGTTACTCCTCATCACACTTCATATTAAGGTCATCTAAAAACTCTACACTCTTTACATTTATGATTTTATGTGTATATAATATTTATATAGTGAATCACCATCTAAGAAACTTATTAACATGTAAAATGGATTTTTTTACACTTGTTCATGGTTTGATAAACTTTGTCATACGCTATACGGAAGTTTATAAATAAATGGATGTGAGGACTTGTTATTTTGGATATTTCTTGGACAAATGATGGACTAAAGAACCTAAAGTATATAAGACTTGTGGTATAAAACATAGTAAAGGACTTGTAGTATTAAACTTATGCCAAAAAGTTTATAAAAACAAGTTTAAACACTTTTTAACCAAAAACTCCAAACCTTCTATTTGTAATTCGAAAATAAAGCAATTATTTTATATTTTTATAAAATACTACATGTTATAAGGATCGTAGGCATATAAAGAACTCAAAAAACCGAGCTATAACGAAGAAGTTATGCTATTTGCATGTTTACGATAATAAATACTTTTATAAAAATAATTTTATAAAAACTAATGTTCATTACAGAAACTTTATTTTTGGAAAATTCTTTATTTAGATAGAACATTTAATTACGAAGACGTGCTCGAAAGAATCACTAAAATCGGAGTTAAAACGAATAAGATACGACTTTTACGAGCTTTACGATAATTAAATTTATAAAAATGCATGAACAATAAAAAGTATTGTTTATCAGAGGACTAGAAATACAAAAATATAATATTTTGATATATCTTTCTAATACGAAAGCGTGGACGTAAAGAACGTACAAAACGGACTTAAAACGAGAAAGTTACACACTATTTTATAACTTGTGCACTATTTCCTGACATGAATAGTGTTGGTTCGTTTTTAATAAAAAATTTGCGAAACATTTTAGAATCACTTAAATAATATTTATACATGATTTAAACTTTATAAATATTATTTTACAAAGGCGATTGAACTATGTATACGATTACACGGGTACAAATACTTGGTTACTATTTATCAAATGTGACTTAACTATTATTTCACAAATACAATTAGATGGTGATGTAGCTATATAGAATTATATATGGTGTTAGTTATTCAAAGTACTTAGTACTCATACGGCCTATAATTAATTAGGTTGCCTTCGGTCATACGCGAGACGTATACACTCATTTGATATCCATTTACCGTCCATTCACTCGAGGTGAGTTTATAGCCCCACGTTTTACTTGTTTTACATATACTTTACAACTTTTGGGGTGAGAACATGCTTGTTACCAAATTCATTTACATGATTGGTTTGAATTCATTACATGTGCATTTACAATTCGTTTTACAAACTGGTCTACATACTCAATTACTTATTTTGGGACGAAATACATTGCTTGTTTCACTTTATTTTTGAAAACAAGGACATTACTTTACTTTTACCCAAATGATTACGGATTAGCTTAAGCGGATTGAACTGTGAATTACTTGGAGGGTAAGCGCGAATGTTATAAAATAGATCTATTCGGGTGTGACAGCCCCGTTCGGGTGATTAGCTATCACTGGACAAACGAACGTTATAGCATGTCGGAGCAAAGAACGACATATACATGAACATGAACATTTACCAAATCTATACTAAAAATACGGGGAACAAATCAGGTATCGGGAAACCTAAAAATACTAAAAATTAAGAAATAAATGCTAAATTAATAAAAAACAAAATAAATTAAATTAACTTAACTTTGAAAAGTAAAGAAAACTAGAACAAAAAGTTAAAAAATAGAAAAACGGATGTCGTTTGAATGCTAAACGAAAATGAAACGTAAATAAACGCACTGTCCGCGGTAAAAACGGTCCTAAAACTGAAATTTTGAGAAAAAATAAATCCTACACTAAATTTTATATTTTTCCTAGACACAAATACACAAAGAAAATTTTATAAAAAAAGAAAAATATTTTTTTATTAATTTTTGGGATTTGTATGAATTTTTAAAGATTAAAAACTAATTAAAACTAAGAAAATGAAAAGACAAAAAATTAAATTATTAAAAATTCAAAGAAAAATAAAATTAAATAAGAAAAGTTAACAATTCTAAAAAGTAAAAAATGCCGAAATTTTACTGTTTAAAAATTAAAAAGTAAAAAACCTAATTAAAATAAAACCAAATTAAATTAATTAACTAACAAGAACTTAACGCTGTTATTTTAGGCGAACTATAGTAAGGAAGATCAAGGACCAAACAAGTAACAAGGGAATTTTAACACTAGGGCCCTAAACAGCCAACAATAAAAAATAAAATTACACAAATGTCCCTGATTGGACCCCGATTAACAACAGTGGCCAAATGTGCTTAATGCCAAAACTTATAAAAGCAAAGTTAAAGAGGGGCTTATGGGGGAAACAATTTTCATACTAAGCTCTTTAGCCTGAATCTTTAGTAAATAAGCAAGAATTTAAAGCTTAGCCTGACAGTGGCTTATAATAGCTATGGCGTTATTTTCTTTTCTTTTTTTGGGCTTAGCTCACAAGATAAGCAGTAAACTAATAAATAAGCTCCTAGTCCTAAGGGAGTCTAAATTAACCTGGTTACCTAAATAAAAGCCCTAAGATCAGCTGAAAATGAATAAGCTATATGACAGTTTTTAAAAAAGAAAACAAAAAGTGTGACTTAAAGCCTAAGAATAGCAACCTAAATAAGCAAATAACTATAGCTTTTGGGACTAAAGGCTATGTTATAGGCTACACTAAAAAGCAAAAAGCCCTAGGAAGTCTAGATAGATAAATAATCTGGAAAAAGGGGCTGAGAATTGGATTGCTTCACACCAGGAGGGATAATTAAGCAGTGAGCGTAAGCCTTATTTGAGCTTATAGAAATAACTCTTAAGAGCTTATTACCCAAAATCAATTACAAACAATAAAAAGGCACATGTAAATGAACTTATATTCAAAATATGAGCGGCCTAAAGTTTAATTAAAACTGCTGAACAAATGGCTTAAACAATGGCTATTCATCAAAAAATACATACAAAACTCTTTGACTTTTTACTTGTTCAAGTTAAAAGAGACAAAGAACAATTGGCTTGGGAAATGGCAAAAACAACACCCAAGGCACTCAAATAGTGCTTAAGCTGCTTAAGCACTTGAGCCTTAAGCTCAAAATTTGCTTATTAAAATTGACAGAATATCAAAGGGGAATCTAAAACTTATTTCAAAACTGAAATTAGTGATATTTAAAGTGGTAGAGAACCAAACTTGATTAAGCTTGCACAAACTCAGCCAAAAGTTGGCTGAGTGAGCTTGACCCCATTGCAAAACACCAAAAAGACCCATGTTCCATACTAACCAAAACACCCCCTTAAATATATAAAACCCTTTTTTTTTTACTGATTTTTTATTTAGGAGCTAAGAAAGTGATTATAAGTATTGTTTTAGCAATTTTTAACACATTTTCATACATTTAAACAAAAAAAGAATTAAAACAACTAAAATGAGACTTCAAATTTTGACAAAGGCAATATCACTAAAACTCTTAAAACTTTTTTTTAGATTTTATCTTATTTTTATTTTTTTTTTATTGAACTGAAAATGATACAACAAAAACTTAAAAGACCTGAACCATAATTTTAAATGCAAAACTTAAGTAACATTTACACTAAAAAGAAAAAGTAAAAAAAAATTTTTTTTAATTTTTAAAAAATTGTGGCTTGGTCTTGGCTCTTTTATACTAGCTCTCTTCCTTCTCTTTGTGTTGGGATGAGCTGGTTGTAAGAGTACAACACTCTTGATGCAATCCTAACCCTTCTTTTTGGCTTTTCTTCATCTCACCATTGATGTGGTTTTCGGGGTTGAGTGTTTTGCAAGTGGGAAGGGGTATAGGTGAGCTGTGAGTGTGGGGAAAGGTGAGGGTGAGCTGTGGTAGTACTTGGGAGGTGGTTTGAGCTTGAAACAGTGGGGAATGGGGTGGTTTGGGTTTTGGCGGGTACGGGGGGGGGGGGGGGGTACTGTGTGTGGTTGCAGGTTTAAAAGAAAACGTTGGAAAAGATGCAACAATAGTCCTCCACCTTTCTTTCTCTTGTCAATTTCTTTTGAGCCCTTTTTTAGTTATAATGAAGGTTTTGGAAGTTGACAGTAATGGTCCTTGTGTTTTATAACTAAAAAGAGATAAAAGGGTTTTGGCAATTTACATAAATGGTCCCTCTAGTTTATTAACAAAAGAATAAAAGAGGGTTTTGGTTAATTGCAATTTCAACCCTTGTGTTTTATTTAAACCATTTTTCTTTACAAAAACATCTTTCAAACATGGCACTTTTGGCCCCTAAAGTTTTATTTTTTCATTTTTAATTATAAAACAAAGTTTTAAAATTTACATTTTGGGTCCTTGTGTTTTATAAAAAAAAGTGTATTGGGCTTTTGTTGGGCTTGGGCTTGTATTGGGCCCACTGGGTTTGGGTTTGGGCCCAATAAGGTACAGGTTTGGTTATTGGGCTTTTTCAAGCCCAATAAGGTTATGGAGTGGGTTTTGTGTGTACAATGGCTGAGATTGGCTGTAACTGGGCTAGGATTGGGCCTTCAAAGTCTTCACAGTCTTTGTCAATTGCACACAAATGGGCTGTTGTAATTGATTGAGGGCCCATTTGGTCTTCACAGTCTTCATAGATATACTATTGGGCTTTCCCGGCCCATCAGATGGGTTAAGATTGCATTCAATAGTATTCTTCAGTTCCGGCTCCGGTTTGACTGCTGATTCTTCAGTATTGACTCTGACTTTGGCATTTTTGGACTTTGGCCTTGATTTTGCACAGTCTTTTCCATTCCATGCTCAGTTTTGTCATTTTGGCTTGGTTTTCTGTCTTTTTGATG
>BQNB010105682.1:470-23551 GCA_026074375.1 Tanacetum coccineum
AACGTTATATGACGAAAAGATGGAGGAAAGTATTGCTCTGGGAAAGAAAAATTATCATCTAATAAACATATAAAATGTCTAACAACTTCACATTCCTCATACGATACAAGAAGACGAAAAGGCTTACTCGGGCGAACACCGTAAGAAACAATGAATTTCTAACTATCTATGAAAGACTTCCATGTCTTTGAAACAGTTCTGAATTGAAGTAAAGACTTTACCGGAAGTCTATTCATGATTTCCATTTGAATCTCCAATGGTATGTTATCAGACATTTTGAAAAGGAGCGCGGACAATAGATACTTAACGGAATAGTAGATTAATAAAACCAGCAAATGTTGTCCTAAAGATTTGATAGAAACAACCAGGATAGATTTGAGTTCTCAAGATTTGATTTTGGGTGGAAACTGAAGGGAAGTGAAGAATACAAAAATAATGTTGAAAGTGGTAAAATTGGGGGAAAGTGGTGTGTGTGTATGTGTGTTTTTTTTAATAGAATGACATTGCCCCTTATTTATTTTGACTTAGTATCAATTAAAAATATATGACCAACAACATAATACTCAAATGTAACAATATTGGTAAGTTTCACGAATATCATGTCGACTCACCCGTTTGACGTCTCATGTATATCATATCGACTCACCCATTTAACTTATCATGTACATCTATAACATCTCGACTCATCCTTTTGACGTCTCATGCATATCATTACCACATCGACTCACCCTTTAAACGTCTCATGTTTTTCAATATCACATCGACTAGCCCGTTTAACGTCTCATGTGTATCAATACCACCTCTACTCACCCGTTAAACATCTCGTGTATATCAATACCACCTCGACTCACCCGTTAAACGTCTCGTGTTTATTAATATCACATTGACTTCCCCATTTAACATCTCATGTATATTACATCGACTCACCTATTTAATGTATTATGTGTATCAATATCACTTATACTCATCCTTTTAACATACAATCTATATCAATATCACATTGACTCATCCGTTTAATGTCTTACGTATATCAATATCACATCAACTCATCTGTTTAACATATAATTAATGTATGATTATTATATTTATAATGACACATTAATGTTTACACTTATTTGTGACAAGTATTTTTATAATATATAGTGACACTCAAAAATTTGCCACATTTTTGCTATCTCGTTGAATTTTACTAGTACTAACATGAGAACATTTAAATACTACTCAATAGCTTTTCTTTCTCCAGTTTACTCTACTCTTTTTTCATTTACTTTCTTTTTCATCCCAACTTTTTTTGAGAACACAGTCACTCAACAGTTTATTTGGATCGTCTTGTTCATTTGGATCGTCTTGTTCGAAAGCTCCAACAAGTGTCACTTTTTCTTAATCCTCTCTCGACAGTTTATTTGGATCACTTTTTTTTAACAACCTCTTTGTTTATAAAAATGAGTCATCATCTCTTACGTTTCCTGGATCTACCCAATGAATTTATTATTTTATACTTGCAAGATATACACCGTTTGACTCGTAATAGGAGTGACTTTGAAGAAGTTTTACAAAATATGAGTAATATGCCCATTGCTTTAAGATGTTTGTTAGTTGATAGGTACAACGAAAATAATTTCCTACTTGAAGAACAAGAATTAAATAACTTGAGAGTTTCTTTAGAAGATGCTGAGCATTTGTTTGAAGTAACTATATAAAGAAGCTGCATGTGTGTGAAATTGCTTTGCAAGATGGAAGGTAGTTGTTCGGTTTGTTTGGAAAAATACAAAGAAGGTGAAGAGCTTGGGATATTGCATTGTAGTTATGAATTCCACGCGGATTGCATTAAGATTTGGTTGTCATGTAAAAATGTTTGCCCGTTGTGTATGGCAATTGGAATTCCTATTAAGATTTTCTTTGCTTTTGGATTGGCAATCTAATGTGTTTTTTTATAATGAATGGTTTATTTCGATGAAATACTTTTGGTTTTTGTTTTGAGTTTTGTCTGATTGCATTGAGGAGCAGTAAAAAAGATCTTAACAAGGCGAAAGAAAAAATGAAGATGAAAAGTGTTAATTGTTCAGTTGAGCAGAGATTGGGAATATGACTTTATGGATAATCAATGAAATTGAAGTGTTATCACTTTATGGTTAAAGTATTATGTTCCTCTGTTTTACATATGAATATGATGCTTGCTCAAAAAAAACATATGAATATGATGTTTCAAGATGCCATTGAAGTTTGTTGGTGATTTTGGACTGGGGTGTGAATTTTCGATTGGGGTTTTTAGGTTTTTGTGGTTTGTTATTTTACAGCATGTGATTTTTTTAGTAATACATTAGTAAGTTAACTTCTTACCGGAGCATTTATAAACAATTAAGTAAACATGAACCGAAAACCGAGTTTGAGGGAAAACATGAACCAAAACCGAACTGAAGTTTATCGAGAAAAACCAAAACAGAAACCAAACCGACAAAAACCAAACCGAATACATAGTTTAGGCGTAATTTTCTTGGTTTTAACCCGAACCGAACCGACAAAACCGAAAACCATAAATATACAAAACTCCGAACCAAAAATGGTCGCTTTGGTTTCGGTCGGTTCGCGGCCCGGCTCGGTTTGTCGCAAGCAATTAAACAACTATGTCGCCAAATACAATTATGCTTCCGCTTAAACAAACAAAAAAAATGTGGAAAGGAAGAAGCGGCTTTCAACATTCATTCTAGTTTGTCCGTCTAGAAGACTAATGTTCAAACTGCGGGGAAGTGTTAGACGATTAGATTATGGACCAAACCCGATTATGGGCTTAGATCCATTTGGCTTAGGAGTAGTTATCTTAATCTACAAGTTATGTTTTATTATAAACAGAGAGGATATCTCATTATGTAGTGGCACAAAAACAAAATTCAATAATACATTATCTTTATTATTTTACACGTGCATGTGCGTAAATTTTTAGCTCGGAGCATTCAATATGTATTTTTAAAGAACAGGCTCAGCTACTTGTATGATATATGGATGAGTCGAGATGTTATTTATGTACATGAGAGTATGAGATGTTATTAAGGATGAGTTGAGATGTTATTGATTTACATGAGGCGCTAAACGGACGGGTGGAGATGATATTCATATACATGAGATGGGACGTTAAACGGATGAGTCGAGATGATATTCGTATACATGAAACGTTAAACGGATGAGTCGAGGTGATATTCCAATCTTGTAACTTTATTTTTTAATAGCGCATCCAATTTCTCACTCTTGTTTTTTATTAGGACACTCTTGTTTTTTATTAGGACATTCATTTACATACATTACATGGTTGTAATGTAATTACTCCGTAGTTTATAGTTAAGGATATATATGTTTGTGTGATTTTTGGTTAACCGCAAGCACCAAATATTTAATTTTATCTCTGCACCCGAAAAAAATTATTTAATTAATCTTGAACAAATCAAACTTTTACCCTATAAAAGATCGTCTTTGATTAACAAAAGCAAAAGAAAATCACCAGAAATCCCTAAAACATGTCTTTTTCTTCAAAAAGGCAAAGAACTATTAAGGATCCTAGATCTCCTTTTGTTTATTCTTCCGAATCTTCTTCTTCTGAATCTTCTTCTTCCGAATCTAGTGGAGAAGCAGATTCAAAACAAAATTTGGTCACTATTTTATTGAAAGATATTGAAAAGGGTAAGAAGTTAAGTAATTCTTTGTTGAAACACCATTGTGCTTTGTAGAAAAAATCATGAAGAAAAGGGAATTGCTTGATGAACTATTGCTTTGAAAAAATATTTTGATGTCTTAGGAAAAGAACTTTAGATAAAGATCCTTGTCGTAATCTTACTTATTGTTTGCTAGGCTTTATCATTTTGGTGTTTACGTTTATTAACTTTTAATCCTTATGTTTATCTTTATCTATGGTTTTTTTGTTTCTATTTTTTGTTCTCATGTCGACAGTATTAGTCTTTTACGGAGTATGTTTTACAATATGGATTTTAGAATGTTGATATTAATATTTACTGTATCTGGTTTTGTGTTTATGTACTGTGAATGGAGCCACATAGTAAATAGTGAGGGGAGATGCCCCTGACGAAGCTTTCGCAGAGACATATATGAGTATGTGGAAACAAAATATCCATATGTAGAACAAACAAGCCTTGTCTCGTGCCCTCAGCCACACTCTTGCACTACTTCGCACATCCCCTCGCTGCCCCTCTCCGCATTTTGAGGACTGATCGCGTAATCACTGGATAGTTGAGTATGTGTGTTTTGTTCCTTTTTAAACGGGAAGAATGGGCCACAGGGAGAGTGTTTGACGTGGGATGTTGGGCAATGGGGAGGGGGCGCATCCACAGTGTTGGGTAACCCCGTACCGTTCTTATAAATGTACTATTGATTGCGCCGAGTGTGGTGTGTCGATGTGGGCGTCTGTATTGTAACTCAGCCTACGTACTAGTAGTGAGAATGATGAGTAAAGCGTCTGAGAAACGTCGTATGAATATCACACAAAAAGTTGTATACTTAATTGTACCTAACAGAACATGGTGTTGTCACTTGATCTTAATATAAACTTGTAATAAAAATCTCGTGAGTGTGTCGCTGCGTAGGCCTTCCCGCTCACAAGACCATAATAGGATTGACTCTGTGACTGTCGTTGTTTGTTGTCTACCCCCCCTAAAAGATGACCTTTCTCGCCCTACGCCCGAACTACTAGTAACTCAATAAATCTTCCACATCTTTTTGAACACTCGCCTGCTACGTGACATCCCCACATATCCTCCTGAGCTACCGCTTATGTGTTCACCTCCTCAGATGCCGAGTCAATATATCCTTATTAGTGGATCCCTGCGTACGCTTCTTCACAGCCTGTAGTGCTTGCAGGTTTTGTCACACTCTGTGGTGTGTCATGTGATTAGTGTCATTATGTAAAATACCCACTCACCTAGAACTACTAAATAGAGCTAACCTAGTAACTTACATACATCGTACAACCGCTGTTTATAGAAAACATATTACTCGTACATCAATTATCATTCATCTATAATATGTTTATTAACAGGTACATACTCCAGAATATCTATAGATTTTAAACTATCCTATTTGTGAAGAGGATTTTAAACTATATATTTGTGAGTTTTGTTTCATTTACAGTATTATTTTTGATCCTCATGAAATTAATTTTAATTTTAGTTTTTATGAGTTTGATTTACTTTAAATAATTTTTAAATGTCGCCCTGCGAAATACGTCGTGGTCTATGTATAGTTATATTAATAACCTCTTTTGACTGTAATTGGTGATCACAAAACTATTAAGTGCTCATGTTGTACCGCAATGATCGTCTTGTGTTTTAATATAAAGTGAAGATAACATTTTCAAAAGAGATATAGGGAATCTTACTAAGTGGTGTTACGAAGAAGCACCCCTCTTAATATGTACTAGAAACACTTAAATGGCATACAAAGTAGGATAGAAATATACAACTATGTAAAAATTATATTTAGGGGGAAAGTCATGCTTTTTCTAATGATTGTTAAAATGTACGTCTGTCGTAGTCATAGGTTTGTTTTACCGAATCGTTCGCTCTCGTATGACTGTTTTGTTTTAGAGGTGCTGCCGCTTCATTATTAGACACTTTTTTCAAGTTCTATGTCAAAGCGCGAACTTTTTCCAGTAATCTTCTCGATGTTGTTTTTGTTGTTGTCGTCACACCCCGCAATGCGAAAACTTAAGGATGCAACATAATGTTGCGCAATTACTGTTAACACGTAAGATATGTATCATAGAGAAAAACTACATTTGCATAACTCAAGTGCGTATGAAAGACCATCGTAACCACGATATCAAGCTTCGTGTTCATTAGGTGTGTGTGTCCCCATCGCAAATAAAATCCACAATCGTTCTCTTGAGCAATTTATCTAATGCCACTATACATGTGGGTCCATAATCCAGACTTAGATCTTAAGACATCTAAATACTAGAATTGAGAACAACAAGCAAGCGCAAGCCTTCACATG
Source organism: Tanacetum coccineum (assembly GCA_026074375.1). NCBI lineage: Eukaryota > Viridiplantae > Streptophyta > Magnoliopsida > Asterales > Asteraceae > Tanacetum > Tanacetum coccineum. The sequence goes on from BQNB010105682.1 coordinate 6,468, forward strand.
AAAATTCCACTCGGGGGGATACTTCTAAGTCTACTATCACACATCACCAAACTTACTCTTCTTTCACGTTAGACCTTGAATGATACTCGAATATAAAGTCAACAAAAATATTGGTGAGGGTAGTAGGTTTGACCTTAAACCAAAAAGTGTGCCCAATATTCAAATCAGTGGACAATAGTGCTATATGACAGTGAATTATACGCAAACAATCCATTAGCATATAAACTAATCTAATAGACATTATGTGACTTACACACCTAAAAGGGCGCCTACCCACTTGGAGCACGTAAAGACTTTAGGGCCAAGACCACAGTGATAGGACCAGGGAGGCGTTACCCATCGCTCCAATAATCACACAAATTACATGAGGGTGAGGCGTGCCCATCCGATCCAATAATTCTCACTAACACTGGGTAGGCGTAGACATTGATCCAAACAATCATGTTACACATAATATTTCACATAGCAGTGTATAAGCACATAACTTGTCCTAAAAAAAAAACCTACATTTCACCACAGGATCACTTCAAACATTTCCAACACATTTGAGTTTCATTTATCTCCAACGGACAAACAGTAAAAAGTGGGTACGCATGAAACTCACCTCAAGCAGTCGTTAGCATTCCAATCTGTTCAATCACACAAGGGGACAAACGCATGCACTGCAACCTAGGGGTTTTTCCAGTTTTTTGAATGTCCCTAAGTTTAATCATCCTCAATTCCGAAACAAGACAATCTTCATGTTTGATGCATAAGTTGCGCTAGAATAGCGGTTGTTTGTAGACAATTTCCCAAACACATTTAGTGGTGTAGATGATTGTGACGACATTATCCAACAAATCGTAGCAATCATTACTCGTATATACTATTACGTATAATATTTAGAGAATATAGATAGTAATATAGAATAAATATTTATTAATTAATAATTATAAACTTTATCTCGACAAGTCCATTCTCGGTTAACTTGTTAGTACTTCAAATAAATCGATTAGTACGGTTAAAAATAAAAATGTTTATATCATAATAAACACATTAGTGAAGTTGTCGAAGGAGTAAAGTTGATATTTTTCGTCTTTTAGTGAATTTATTAAATAATTAAATTAATTAAAATAATTAAATATTATTTTATAATTTAAAATCAAAAATCATGTTTTTAGGGAAAATTTCTAAGTTATAAAATTTTTTCGAAATTTTGCCATGACGTACTATAAACATGTGTTAGTCAAGTCATTGACGACGTCGTGATTAAATCTATATTGCATTTTTAGATGTCGTAATGCGGTTTGCTTGTAATTTCATGTATTAAGTAAAATCGCGTAAGCTAAAAATTAGCGTTCAATGTAAACGGGCATCAAACAATTAAGTGTTTGCATCAATCAAGTATTAAATAATTATTTTGAGAATAATTATGGTCGTTGTTTATTTTATTTTTATTGGTTACGCGTAAAATTTGTACGGTTTAAGCCGACAATAAAGATACGTTTAGGCCTATACCGGGAACCACCAAAATATTCCTAACGCTTCAAAGAGCAAATACCCAACAATTTGTACCTCCACATCTCAATGATTGTGTATAGTATGAAACTTCCAAGTATTTATTTAATTTCATTCAAATTCTTCGCATGAACGAATTCAGATGTCAAACCCACAACGTACAAATTGTACATTGTATTTAATCTACATTTTAGGTAGCCTCAAAATAATGCAAGTATGCACTAACATATACTGACCAAATATTGAGTGCCTCCTTCCTCACTTATTTTCGTGTATATGTATGTCTAGGGAGACAAGAAGCACACCAAGAACCTAGCTAAATCAAATGTACATCACCTTAGTTTCATTATTGGGACAGAGCTAAAACTCGTTTGACCAACAAGAAAGAGCCTTGAAGAACTTTTATCCTTGTGTGACCCTCCTCATTGTGACAACGACCAGAAGACCTCTTTTTCTAGCTCTTAGACTCTACATTGGTAGATATATTATTCATGAGATACCACACTGTGTCTATTATAAAGACACTAAGTAAAAACAAATTTCATCTTCTTTCTCCTCCTCCTTTGCCTTGCGCTAATATAAAGAAACAACCACAAAACTCACCATAAAAATTTTATTCTACAACATTTATAAGCATTCTCCCATCATATTTAAGATCTACAAAAAGGTTTGGAAGCGCTTGGTAGTGGATTAGAAGAAAGATTAATTATAAGAAAATGGGAAAAGTTTGAGTTTATTTCGGAAAGCTAGGGTTTTCATGTGTGCAAGCTTGATTTTAAGGCTAAACAGGTTAACATTTTGATTTATCATCTAGCATACATCAGAGATAAGGTTCTCTAGAACCCTTTATGTTCTTACATTGATTGCGCATTTGCCATTTGATCATGTTTATTTAATTTTTTCTCAAATCGTCCTATGTAGATTATATTATGGAAATGAAGTTTTTACTTGGAATTGATCATTTTTGGAGTACTTTTATATATGTTTGTGTTGACTTATATCATGTAAAGGAATGAGGAACCTAATGGGTATCCATGATGTTTTGGTGTATGAAATGATCATGTGTTAATTAGGGTTTATAAAAGTTCTTATATGTTTCTTAGTAAGGAATACAAATGGCATGATAATATTAATTACGGATTGATATTAATGTAATATGATCATTAAAATAAAGTTATAACAAGATGGGAAGACTTGTACACTTGTGATTATTATGTTGGACTTGTAATGTTGGACAAAAGGACTTTGATGGACTTATCAAACTCATGCAAACCTTTCTGGTCCAAAAACGATAATAAACTAACGCTTTTTAGATACTTTTATAAGTTAATACATTTCAGAGGATTCGAAAAGGTAAGAAACTTGTCAAACGTTAAATGAATAAAAAGTTACGTTACAAACGAGTTAGGCGTTAATTAAACGGAGTTTATAAAATAACTTTTATAAAACTTATATCAAACAGCAAGGTTGGATAATTTTATCAAATAAAACACATTTTTAGGATTCTAAAATGATAAGAATCATGATTTTTTAATTTATAACGAATATGTTACGAATTTCGCGGGTGTTTGTCGAGAGTTTAATTAAAAGTTTTATAAAAATGATTTTATAAACTATGTAACAGTCAATAAAAACATATTCATGACAGACGTTTTGTTTTAGAAACTTATAAAATTGATAGGTTTTCTATAACGAAGAACGTCCTCGAAAGAATCACTAAAAAACAAAGTATAACGAATAACAACGGACATTTTCGGGTTTTACGACGATAAAAACTTATATAAGTGAAATCCTGTCTGGTTCCATGATCAGTAACAGTTACTGTTCTCAGAGGACCAAATTATAAAAATGTCAACATCGATAACCCTTTCTTAATACGATATGATGGGATAAGAAAGAAACGTCGCAAAATCGGGCTTAAAACGCGGAAAGTTACGCCAGTTCAGTTGTTACTAAATACGGGTATTATAAATCGTTTTATACGTTATTAAACACAATTTTACCAAACAAGAGGTGTTTGATCTGTATAGGAATTAGTTGAGGTTATCACAGTACTATATACTATGGGAGTTTCATTAATGAGCCTCGTCTGGGGTGGCGTATCGACGAGTTGTTGGGGGGATGGTATTTACGATTTAAAGTGTCCTGGCTCCTCATACGTTCACTACATGACCTCTAAATTATGATAGCCTGAACGATAGTATGATGTAACTAACATAAACCTGTATATGATGTTAGTTAATCAAAGTACATGGTACTTATACGACTTAAATTAAATAGGTTGCTATGAGAGTTTTGCGTGACGCTTGTATCTGTGATTTTTGGATTATCAGAGAACTCAAACGTGAGTTGATAGCGCCCATATTTTTTACGCGATTGTCAATGATTTATAACTTTGGAGTGGAAACGCATGCCTTTGTTTTATAAATTGGACGCAAGTGATATTTTATATTGATTACATGTTTGCCTAAGTAGCGATCGTAAACCCAAGTATCGAGCCCTTATCATGAACGTCAATTGCATAGGATGTAGTTGTTAATTTACATTATTTGTGAGCGAGATGTTATGAATAGATGATATTTGGGGAACGATCCACCGTATCGGGTGGACTAGGCTAATCACCTGAGAGCGATACGTTATAGCATGTGCGAATTTGGGATGTGTTAGGGTTTGGAGTGACATCTAATCGGGCAGTAGATATTGCCAAATTTAATTATTACTGCAAGAAATATCTGACGAGCTTCAGTGTCATGAGTTAGGAAAAGGTAATCTGGTTTTGTGATGTCATTGCATATGGCATTTAGACACAGGGGAGGAGAGTCTTGCGGTCCTGCATATGTATGATTTATCAGAACCTATGAATTCACCAATATTATGGTTGACGTTTTTTATAGCATGTTAGGGTCAGAGGGTTCAGGAAGCATAAGGGCTCAAGGTTACATGGTGATTTTGTGTTTGGGAAAGTCAGGCTTGAAAGATATGGTTGATGAGGTTTTGGATACTCATGGGGTTGTGAACCAGATATCTTTGTACTAATAATTAAGAACATAGTTAAGCTTCGAGCGTCGTTTTGTATCAAATATTTGTTAAAATCTCATGTATCAGTTTTTTAAAAGACTTTATTGGTCCGTTCTATATATATCTTGGGGGTGTTACACGTACGCTCATACAACGTTTTCCAAGGTTTCAAACTTATTTTTCAACACTTTTCATAAATTCGACATTTTTCGACAAAATTTCAAAATCTCAAATCTTTTAAAACGTTTACTAATAGTTTTTTTCCCAACTATCATTCAATATCACTTGAGAAATACGTTTTCGCTTTCAAAAGTACTTACATGAATCTCATATAAACTTAATTATCGCTTTTCGGATTTACGGGCCAAACAAGGGTCCTTAAGACATTTATAAGTCCAAATAACGATCCAAGTCCAAAACCAAGGTTATTACATGTATTAATAAGCAATCTTTATATTTTAAAGTAGAAATGTAATTCCGGACCACAATAAGGCCAACTCCCATTAAGCCCGGTTAAATAGGACTATTGGGTCGTGAGTCCATAAGCTCAAAAGTTCGTAATTAAGCTCTTAAACGCATAAGCTAGTACAAGCTATGTAGTCGCATATGGTTTATTACCATATGCCTCGCAAAGTAATCCAAACATACGTCATAACACAAAAATAATCAAGATCACTTTCCTTAGTGATGTTTTGGAACGTTTTCGTGGCTTATATGCCATAATAAGCCACAGAAAAGCTTAAAAATAAGCTGAATAAGCGATACAACGCTACTATTAAAAGAATAAGCATTCTCGTCATCATATATTATTCCATACATCACGACCACAACATTTAAATAGCTGTACAAAAACCTTAATTTTTCTTTTTAAAACCCGAAACGAACCAAACACCCTTATTTTATTGTTCGATCCAAAAAAATCAATTTTCATATTATGATCAACTTGTACACACTAACATTAATGCATCAACATAAAACCAAAATAAGGACAAAACAAAACGAAATATTAAATTTGAAACTTACAGAAAAGATATTCAAAAAATGTATATTTTGACACCGAAAATTTGGCGAACATGCTGAAAGAAAGTTGTTTAAATGAACACCCGCAAACACTCGTATTCAACCGGCGGATTTTCCTGTTGTCTCGTCCAAGTTGGAAGAATATTTTATAATGTTTTGTCGTGGAGGGTGGTGGGGACAAACCAATACACACAGCACAAGTGTATAGTTTTGTTTTGTGAAATGAAGATGAAATGAGTGGAAACTTGCTGTGAAGATGAATATAAGTGTTAGAACGCTTAGAGACAAAGCTTCCTGCTAAAGATCTCGCCACCTTGTCCCCTCTTTGACTTAGAGGACCGGCATGAGATCAAAGGAGTCCCAGGTGGGTCTTTCTTTCGCTCGTCAGTGATCACTTAAAAACTACTCTAGTAGAAACTCAAACCGTGCTCAAAAGATTTCATCTCACAAAGTGTGTTAATGTAGCTAAGTGTGATTCCCGTTAAAAAGTAGACTGATTAGAGTCTAGTATGACCTTCTAGAGAACTTCCACCTATTCATACGACATATTCTCACTTCAAACCATTTTAAAAACTCGATATCTGGCGACATTTAACGATGTGTAGGACTTGGTCTCGTTTGCGGCATGTGAGTTCCAAAATTCACGGGTCAAAACACACAGGAATAGACAAGATAGACAGTAATGAGTGTATGTTCCAAAGACGGGGTTGTAAAATATTATTCACAAATATAAATCAGGTCATTCATAATTGTGACTCGATAAGAAATAAATCATATCACGACACACTGGTACAAACATTGAATAACACTGGACAAAGTCATTCGTCAAAGGACTATTATCCAATATTCAGAACACAAAAAGGGCAAAGGTTACATTGTATTCTTTCCCTTTCATCTTCTTGTTAGAAATACGAAAAAGTGTCGGTCACTACCAATATAGTTAGTCGTAGCTCGTATTAAGTTGTATGGTTAAGTTAGAAAGCTAACCGGGCCAAAGGCCCATGTATAATCCCACTAAGGGTCCATGGCGGCCATTGTAAGTTTTATAAAGACCTCCTCTCCACACATGTGGAGAGAGGTGTTGGTTTTTCTATTTGTCTTACTATTACACTATTCTAATATTTTCTTTGTACTCTCTCTTTTAAGTATTCTCTCCAACCATCTCTTTCCTCTCTACAGACCCTAAAGGCATCCTTCCCAGTTATGTGGTTAAGATATTTACAATGGTTTATAAGTAGCCATGGGGGTGTTTGTGAGGTTTTTGTGTTCTTTCTTATACCCCTTTTGTGCGTGAAGTTTTGGTTCGAATCCTATCAAAGCGTTTTCACTTTTGAGGGGTTTAAAAACATAAGCTTTTAACTTTCTTTTGTAGTTATCTTAGTGGTAGACTAGAAGTACAGAAAACTTTCAAAAAACACAATGTAAAAAAATATCATCTTTTTTGTGTCTTTTTGGTTAAAAAGAGGGTTTTGTACCAAGAATTCTTGAATTCAAATTTTTCGTGTCAAAATCGTTTAAAGGATTGTGTTTAACGTTCTAATCCGTCTTAGATCCGGTAAGAAGTCCAAGAAAGAAAAATCTGGTAAAACGTAACATTTGTGTTTTTTAAGATTTTACGGCGATTTATTACGTTCCTATAGGCGAATTAATACGGGCTTATTTAATTAAGCGATTTTACTTTCATGAAGGCGATTTATACATGTAGATTTGCTCAAGGCCAATTTATAGTTAAAGTTTGTGAAGGTGATTTTAACGTTGATGTTGCTCAGGCGCTTTTACGTAAAGTTTGTAAGGCGGATGATTTATCGTAAGATTGTAAAAGGCGAATTTATACGTATCATTATAACATGCGATTTATACGAGAGTCATTTTGTTAGGCAATATTTATACGCCATGATTTGCCAAAGGTGATTTATACGCTTTACAAGGAACGAAACTATACACGTTTTGTGTGTGTGTGTGAATTTTATCGGTTGTTCTTGATTTGTAAAATCCGTGAAAAAATTAATTTCACGGTTTTATCAAGATTGTACATTCCCGTGTCATTCGAAAAGACCTCAACTTCATTAATCAATATCACTTTAACACAAACAAACCTCACTCACTATACGATCATCTTAATCTTATCACATTGATTGGATTTTCAAGTATTTCACTTGGACTAAAATGAATACTATTGCTGGTATATGATATCTCCGATGTGACAACCGTCCACCCTCTGTGGAAAAAGACCAGTTTGGATTCTTGGAATCGATGGTTTTACATGCAAAATATGGAGCCACCGAAGAATGATACTGGAATATCAGTTTGAACATGGTCTTCCTTTTGCCTACGATTTGAAGATGAACTGTTGTGATCAGAACAAAGAACATTGCTGAATTATTGTTGATGAGAAAATTCAAGTGATTGTGATTGAAAGCTACCATTTATCAATTCTTCAAGGCCTTCTGATGATCATCTATTCACTTGTGATCATTTACAGAGTGCTAAAGATTTAATGGGACTGTGTTCAGTTACTGATGCTCAAGACCTCTTTTGACAAGCAGGATCAGCGAGTGTAAGTATATGATAGTTTGATTAAGCTTTACTAACATCAAGGGGAATCCACTGTCAACGTATTACTTGAGTTTTACTCAGCTGTATTACATTTAGAAACATCTACAAAATGCAAATGAGCAATTTCAAGTTCTACTACGTTCTTAAACAGTCTTATCCACCTGATGGAGTTAGTTAGTTTGTGACTGATGTCAGCGGCTGTGTTCTAGATTGCAGAATCCTCCACTTTGATCTAACTTCACTGCATATCTTGAACAACACGACTCCATGCGTATATGAAGTCGTTTATGCGTGGAATGGAATCAATGATCCATTGATTCGTTGCCAAATCGTATGATGACACCGCCTCACTTCAACACTTATCAGTCTTATCAGTCTTCTTACAACAATCCTCAACTTCAACAACAGTTTTCACCATCACAACATGGATCATTTCAACCTCATCAGCGATTAACTCATCTCATTATCCATAACAAACCTCAATTCAATTTTTTTCATTATCCACTCCACCATACATACATTTCAGTCTTAAATGAATCATCAAACCTCAACTGTTCCACAAGTAATTCCACAAGTTGCTTATCAATCACCTCAAGCTCCTACACAACTTATGACTGAGTCACCGTTTGTAGACTCAGGTTTTGTCTTCGTTTCCTGTGTTTTCGTCCTGGAGAGTGATCGCAATTGCTTGTCGTAATAAAGCAATGGCTTTTCTAACCTACTGTAGCTTCTTCAAGTTCTTTTACCAATGAATCAGAACTCTGACTTCCTTTAATCCAGTAACCAAGCATCTATTCAGGCCTGGCAGGGTTACAGTGCACAAGTTTCAGGGGAGACATGGGCAAAATAATTTTTGGTACTACGTTATAAGAGCAAATGCTACTAGCTCAAGGGGAAATATAAAAATGACAGGCCAAGAGTTGTTAAATGCTACAACTGCTAAGGTGAAGGACATATGGTTAGGCAATTGCACTCAGCCTAAAGCGACAAGGAATTGCCGGTAGGTATAGAGGTGAGCTTTATGTTAGCAGAAAGCTCAGGAAGGGGTACAAAATTGATGGGAGCAACTCGCATTTATTGCAGAGAGATCCAGGAAAGGCAAGTTCCAAGCAGGTCAAGCTCATACAATATTCCTCTTAATGTGCTTTCCAGACTGAGGATCCGGATTGACTTATGATTCTGGACTGTGATGATCTCTCGACTGGCACAGCGGCTTCTTTATGGCAACATTTCCAATTATAGTTCTTACATTATCTTTGAGGGTACCTAATTCTTGAAAATAAAGAAAAAAAATCTATCTGCAAATGCTAAGGATAGAGTCAAAGTGTACATGCGCAGATTTGAGGATTGTTGGAACTATCACAGTTATGGATTTTGTACGCGATTAATAGATATTACGTGTTAGCAATATTTTCCATATGGATATTTACAAGATACACAAGACAGGAAACTGTGTTGAAATATACTAATATGTTAGGCACAACAAGATTCAATGATTTTATCTGTGTTTGAAAAATTGTCAATCACGCCACCGCAACAAATGATTAATCATGTAAATAATTAGGAAATGGGTATTAGGAATCGAATAATCGAAACCATACACTGAGCTTGAGGAGATATAAGGAAAGGGTCAAAACTTTTAAACAACGTCTTAATATTGATTTAAGCAGTCGTGAAAAAATGATTGATTGTCAAATTGGTATGATATTGGATAAGAGAGAACTTTGCACTCAAAGAAAATACGGTTGACTCATCTTGAGCAAATCTTTCTAGAACAAATCAAAGAAAGGAGGCATATGTATTGCAAACTTTTGAAGTTTTCAAAAATGATCCAAAGAAAAGAGAATAAATATATGGAAATGAATTGATATGGAAAAGACGACTTAAGGAACTTGATATTATTATTTGTAAGTGAATAATCTAGCTCCAAACAGTTGCACTTGTACTAAGCATAAGCTGTTTTATGATAACACACATAAAACAAGCTCTAGGTTATTCCAATCTGTTTTATCATAAGGAAAGCTCAGTGGATACAAACCAGAAACTTGTATGATGGTGTTGTTATGTCTAATCCATGCATGTTAGATACCTGAGAATTGTTGATTGAAGAGAGACATGAGTTTTTTAGGAAGAAGTGAGTCGATCCAAAAATGTACTAAAATGCAATGGATCCTGAAGTTATTGCAAAGAAAATTTCTCATAACCTATCGTATTATGAAAAAAATTAAATAGACTAACTATAGATTTTGAAAAACGTTTTCTCCACAACGAGAAATATCGGTCATATGAACAAGCTTTGGTTGTTTCATATACTCAATCAAACATTGACCTCCTTACACTCCACATGTCATGATCATTGTGATGTTCCCAGTGAATACTAAGGTGAAGTTTAGTGAATGAGCTCTTAAACGCTTTAAATTCCACTCACCCAGTTTATCAGTGGTGAAGAAGGAGTGACAACACTAATGCGCTTCGGAAGCAGTGAATGGGGTTTAAGCATACAAAATTGTTTTTTAACAATGGAAAATTATTCATTTCTAAATCTTTAAAGCCATTTATTCAATGTATTTGAATAAAGATTTCATAAATGAAAATAACAGAAAGTCCAACAGTTTTTAACCAAAATGGAAAGTGGGTCTTTCACAGCAGTCTTTCGTTGAAAAACACTGATTGGACATTGCTAGACAGACATACTTTTAGAAAATGATTCGACTCAACCACAACATCAATGACTCCCTATTTATGTAACCTGATATTCAATACTATGACTATATCTACGATATTGTAAATATGGTAAATGCCCGGCGAGCGCATGTTAAGTAACACGGTTAGCATCATTATGCTGATCTTTTCCTAAATCAAAACCAAGCTCTAAAACTTTATAGAACTCTTACTACAACTTGCAAAAACATTGTAATTCTCTTGAAAGCCTCACAGCCATTACACACCAGAAGTTTTTCAAACTGATTATACAATCTAACCACCCCATCATATTCCCTCAACCCTCAACAATTTCCCCACACATCTAATTCACTCACTTACCACTCACCCTCCCCGACCCAAATACCTAATCTTCACCACAACCCCCCACATAATCTTCTAGCAAACATCCCTTAAATTAAATCCATCACCCTTATCTCTATATCCCCAACCACCGTCAATTCCCGCCTATTTATCCCCCATCCACTATCACCGCCGTACCTTCAATTACACATACCAACCAAAATATCCACTTCTAAATCCTAAATATTCCACAAACACCTCTCCACTATAACTACTCATAACTCCCCCCTTCCACCAATACCACACACAATCACTAACCACCGAAACTCCACCACCCATCTTCTAACCCCGTCTACAACAACACTCACCTTAAACAGATTAACACCACCATCCCCCACAAACCCCACCATACCCCTTTCCCTCCACATTATCCCAATAACACCACACACCAGACTCTTATCCCCCACAAGTGCTACCTTCGCTCCTCTAAGCACTAAACAAAAGATCTACCCTATTCCCACCGTCCTTAAAGCCCACACTTTCTATACCATCTCACACGACTCCCCCCACCCTCACCCTCACCACCACCAAATTTACTACTAATCTTCCCAATCCACCTCCCTCCCCCCATTCTCAACTATCTTACTGCCAATTCAATACCTTAATTCCCCCCTCCTAAATTCAAAGTCAATACTAACTTAAACCCTCAAATATCCACAATCTTACCTCCCCATCGACCACCTACTTTAATAAATACCCACTCCCATAGACGTCTCACTACACTACCTTAATGAATATCACCATCCCAACCACTCTCCCCCCAACCCCCATACTCTAAACACCACCACTCACACTAACCCACCATTGTAGACTAAACCTTATATCCTATAAAACACCTCTACAAAAATTCACCCCATCCACTACCATCACATTCCATCACTTCAACTCCTCCTACCCATACTCCCCCTCCTCAATACCTACATTCCTTCACCACTCCAACCACCCAATCCATATAATAACCCCATAAATAAAATATAATTCATAACCTCCAGACCATATCCATCCTCCCAACACACCAACCCATATCACAATACCACACCAACACATAATTCATTATAACCATACACACATACCAAAAGCACCCCATGTGTCCCCCCCATTTCATATATACAATCACACTATCTCACAGCGCAAATATCCCCCCCACACCCCCCCACCCGTACACCTAAAACCCAAAATACCCCCCCCTCCCCCTCACGGTCTGTATTCACTGAGTAGGATTTTTTAAGTAGGAAAACAACAGGCAAAACTTTATTATAGTTGGTAATTCGTGCCTTTAACTAGGATACCTCAAACATAACGATCATTGCCTCATAAGCAAACCACCCTTTCCCTTCAGATAATACAAAAACCCAGAGATTAAAGTGTCTACATAGCATGAAACCTAACAATCCGTTAAAACACCACCCCCCTAGGTTCGAGTACAAGAATCCCTGCTAGACTCGTAGAATCTAAAATGTCCACCACTGGAACCAATCAAAATCTAGGGATCCAACGCATGCAACATGCTATTCCGCATTGTGCTTCTTCGTTGTCATGACAAGTGTGTGATACCTGATTGTCTACTCTGGTATCTAGACTCCGGATGTTCAAAACACATGACAGGGAATCGCTCTCAGCTCATGAACTTTGTCAGTAAATTTCTGGGTACTGTTAGATTCGGGAACGACCAAATTGCAAGGATTATGGGGTATGGTGACTATCAGCTGGGAAACGTTGTTATCTCAAGGGTATACTACGTTGAAGGACTTGGACATAACTTGTTTTAACATGATGGTACAATTTTGTGATAGCGATCTTGAAGTTGCATTTCAGAAAAAACACTTGCTTTATTCGTAATTTAGAAGGTGTTGATCTCTTTTAGGGTTCTAGAGGACAAAATTTGTACACAATTTCTCCTTGATGGCATGCATAATCATCTCTGATCGGTCTCTATCCAAAGCTTCAAATAGACTGAAGAGTTGGTTATGGGCACGTCGATTCTCTCATCATACTTTGGTACTCTGAACAAGCTCGTTAAAGATGGTCTTGCACGAGGAATTCCTAGACTTAAATTTTAGAAAGATCATTTGTGTTCAGCATGTGCATTAGGGAAAAGCAAAAGATCCTCTCATCAACCCAAAGCTGAGACACTAAACAGAGAAACTATATCTTTTACCATATGGATTTGTGTGGCCAATGCCAGTTCATGTGGCTCAGTATTAAGGGAAAGGGTATATCTTAGTGATCGTCAATGATTATCAAGATTTACCTACAAAGATTGAAGCTCATGCTAGCCATGCATCAGATGTATTAAAAACATACAAAGTTTGTTTGAATGCCACAGTCCCAGGAATGTCTCGAACAGATAATGGAACCGATTTGTCAATCAGACAATTCATGAATTTTGTAAGAAAATGTTGGCATCTGTTATCAACTTTTGTAGCCCGAAACTCTCTGAAACACCCCCCTCCCCCCCCCCCCAAAAACAGAAACGGTGTTGTCGACAAGGCGAAATAGGACTCTTGTTGAAGCGCATTTTGAAAATGCTATTATTTCTAATGCTCCATTATTTCTCTGGGGCCGAAGCTATCGAGTACAGCTTGTTACAACCCAACCAAAACTGTTTTTGTTACGTCCTCCGGTACAACAAAAACTCCTTACGGAGCTTATGCAAAACAAGAATACAGGATCTTATCATTCATTCATGGTCTTTGGTTCACTTGATTATCCCTACAATGACCATGAGGATCTAGGAAAATTTGATGCAAAAGCAGACATTAGGATTTTTGTTGGTCCGCGCCTGCAAAGAAAGCGTTTAGAATCTACAACAGAAGGACCCAGATAATTTCTGAAATCAATTCATGTAGACGTGTGTGAACTAAGTCTAGCAAATGCTTAGCTGAAATTCAGTTCAAACCCGAGTTTTTCCCCCATTTATATTGAATCCTGCTTCATCCAGTACATGATCGTTTTGATATAACATGTTTCTCAACAACCTTGTATCTCCACCAAACAGAAATGATTGGGGATCATTGGTTTCAACCAATGTTCGAATTGCAATACTTAATCCTCTAACAATTGCTGTTTCTCTAGTTCAAGAAGCTGCTGCTCCGAGAGCTGAAGTATTAACTGATTCTCCTGTGTCAATTTCCATTGACCAGGATGCTCCATCAACAAGTATTCCATCATCACAAGCACAAGAACATTCTCCAATCATTTCTTAAGGTTTTAAAGAATCACCAAAAACACCAACTTTTCATGATGATCCACTTAATGAATCTCCTCATGAAGACTCGACTTCTCAAGGATCATCATCGAATGTGAGACAAATCTACACTCCATTTGAACACCTTGGTAGATGGACTAAGGATCATCCTATAGCAAACGTCACTAGTGATCCTTCTCACTCAGTATCTACAAGGAAGCAACTTAAAACTGATGCCATGTGGTGTTATTTTGATGCCTTCCTTACTTTAGTAGAACCAAAGAACTTCAGATAAGCAATGACCGAACCAACATGGATCGATGCATTATAAGAAGAAATTCATGAATTTGAAAGTCTTGAAGTTTGGGAATTGGTGATGTGTTTAGATAGAGTCATGTTGATCAAACTAAAATAGATTTATAAGGTCATGAAGGACGAATTTGGTAGGGTACTAAAGAATAAGGCTAGATTAGTTGCTCAGGGATTCATGCAAGAAGAATGAATCGATTTCGAGGAATCATTTGCACCGGTTGCAAGAATAGAGGCCATCTGTATCTTTGTAGCAAATGCAGCCAACAAAAATATAACGATTTTCCAAATGGACATCAAAATGGCATTCTTAAATGGCGAGCTTAAAGAAGAGGTCTACGTTTCTCGACCACAAGGATTTGTTGATTAGGACAACCCATCGCATGTGTACAAGCTTAAAAAGGCTCTCTACGGTCTCAAACAAGCACCACGTGCATGGTACGACATGCTGTCAAGTTTCCTTATTTCACAACATTTCTCTAAAGGTGCAGTGGATCCAACACTCTTCACACGGAAAGTAGGAAACGACTTATTACTGGTACAAATTTATGTTGACAATATAATATTTGCATCCACTAATACTGCTATGCGTAATGAGTTTGCTAATCTGATGACCACTAAGTTCAAAAATTCGATGAGGGGCTAAAAAAAAAAATGGGGGGGGTCCTCATTCTTTTTAGGATTACAAATTTTTCAAAGTCCTAGAGGCATCTTTCTAAACCAGTCAAAATATGCTTCTAAAATAATTAAAAAATATGGTATGCTATCTAGTGATTCTGTAGACACGCATATGGTAGAAAAGAGTAAACTATATGAAGATCTACAGGGGAAACCAGTTGATGCTACACTTTATCGTGGCATGATTGGATCCCTCATGTATCTGACATCCAGTAGACCATACCTTATTTATGTAGTCTATAACACCCCGTGTTTTAGGGTCATTTATGACATCAAGAAATTCACAAGTTATTTTTAGAATTGTACGCGTTTGCTTTTAAATCGTAATCGTTAAGTTAAATCGCGTTAGCTAAAAATTATCATTTAATGTAAACGGGCATCAAACAATTAAATGTTTATATCAAGCAAGTGTTAAGTAATTATTTAGAGGATAATTATTAACTTTGTTCATTTTATTTTTATTGGTTACGTAAAGTGTTTACGTTTCGCGATAAAATGCGTTTAGGCATTCCCGGAACCATCAAAACTTTTCTACGCTTCAACAAATACCCACAATTATACCCAATACTCAAAATTTACAAAAATATCATCCCTGTATGCTTATATGGCCAGATATGTAATGGATGGAACCAAGAGAAATATCTAACAAACACCTTCTTAGAAATCATGGGATAATGTCCATTTTAGGAAACCAAAGACCCTTAGCTTCCAAGTCTTGACCAAGACTTTCCTTAAAACCCTCATGGTGTATTTTATGCACCTAGACTTGATCTTGACTAAGTCCTTGGAGTACATAAGCTAGCAACTAGATATAATACACACACACTCTCATTTCTTAGGTGAAAAACCAACAAAACTTTCTCATTATCTCCATCATAGGCCACGGCTCCAAATCAAGAACACAAACCATCCATACAAATTTTATTTGTAACATTTCTAAGTGTTTATACATCATATCTAAGATAACCCAAGAAGGTTTGAAGGTTTAGTTTAAGGTTTACAAGAGTTAAGCAAGCATGATTCAAGATTAGGGTTTCACTTGAAATTAGGGTTTTCAAGTGTTGTAAGCAAGAGTTTGTGATCTAAACAAGGGTTTAGATCATATTGTTCATCATCATACTTCATATTAAGGTTACCTAAAAACCTTAATCTCTTTACATTTATGGTTTTATGCATATATGATGTGTATGTAGTTAATCACCATCTAGGAAACTTATCTACATGAAATATGGATTTTTACACTTGTTTATGATTTGGTAAACTTTTATATATGTTTTATGAATGTTCATATCAAGTTATAATGGAAGTATAAGTAATGTACAAGTGTTGGTTATGTATAAAAAGTATATGTAAACAAGTTAACTAAAAAGTATACTTACGAAAGTTCATGGATAAATAAGTGTGTACATATTTGGATCTTGTGATTTTTGGACAATATATGGACTAATCATAGATTAGAGACCCTAAGTATGTAATACATGTGATGATAAATGTGGTAATGGACTTGTAACAAAGTGGTTAAGCTAGAAAGTTATAAAAACTAATTTTAGACACATTTTATCAAAAACTTCAAAGTAGGCTGTTTAGAATTCGAATTTAACTTATTTATTTTATATTTTTATAAAATATTACATCTCATGAGGATTCCGGACATGAAGGAACTTGAAAAACGAATTAATAACGAAGAAGATACGTAGTTTACAAGTTATACGTTAATAAACGGATTTATAAAAGAAATTTTATAAAAACAAGTTAC
>BQNB010105683.1:0-23551 GCA_026074375.1 Tanacetum coccineum
GCAGTTCATGTTTTCCATTCAAAAGCAGCTAAAGCTTAGGAGAATCTTTCGGAACTTGGAAAGCTTTGTTGGTGGAAGAATACGCGAAGGTGACTATAGACTTCTATAGAGAACCGAATAATGACATCTTCTCTGTAGCATCTCGTACTTCTTGTGTGGTATATATTGTAATCTTGTACATTATTAAGTAGTGTATCTTTAGCTGTTATGTGTCAGTGTATAAATTTTTCATGAGTTTTTCGTTAAACTCAAAATCCTTCAAAATTCTTATACCTGACACTAACAGATTCCCTCAGTAATTTAAGGGGGAGCATTAATATGTTCCAATATCAGTGTGTATTTAATCAGACCACATTTTCTCCCAAATTTTCTAACATATTTAAATCAATTGAGATCCTAAATCTTAAAAGGTTTGAAATTTTTGATCAGGGGAGAGAATGTGATTTAAGACTCAAGCAGGTTCTCCTCCCTCCATGTGCTAAATAATTTCGAATATCGACGCACATGTTGAGGGGGAGCAGTTTCATGAATCAAAACAATTGAGGTACTAATGCTTTGATGTTTACATCGCCCGTACCTTGATTGATTTTCAAATGGTTTTATGGCGAAGACAACTATAGAAATACTAAAGACCGACCCTGTAATTACTTTATCATAGTTATAAGGATGGTAAAGTTAGGTATGAGTTCCCATGATCCCTCCAGAGCCGGAGGGATCTACCTAGGGACAATTCACTAGTTAGTGTAGAAGTCCTTAGGTATGATTACAAAAGGAGTAATGTGAATAAGGGAATAGTGCAGACTGAGATGGAGCTAGTACTGGAACATACCCAACAAGGCACTAGTAATGAAGTCTCGGTAAGCACTGAAGGGGTTGAAGAATGAAAAAGAAATGTTAAGATAAAGGGAAAAGAAAGTAGCCTGCCTTTAAGATTAGACAGAAACCGTGTCAATACATATGCTGTCAAAATCACATGGTTGATTGCTAACATGGAAGACAAGTATCACGGACCCAGTGATACGCTGCACAACCCTTCCTAGCCACTCAGAATCTCTCAAAATATTTCTGTTTCAATTGTCACGGAGACTTAACATGTAATCTACTGACTCTCTCACTCCGAGTTAGTCAGTATTGAAAAGGTGGCAGTCTGCTCCAGCCTCCGCTCACATAAATCAAAACGTACTATTGAGTGTAGAGCCTAGAGATCATCAATAAATCTCATTAGGATACTATTCCAATATACTTGTCTTTCATCCACTGTGAAAACAAGGATTATGTTAAGAGTCCTACACATTATCCTTGTGATATTGCCAGAACATCTGAGTGATACAAAAGTATTCACAGTGAAGATGGAAATCCTGCTAGAGCCAACATAAAAAAAGCTCTAGGTAGGTGACTTGTGAGATCCTTAAAATGGAATCAAAACTTGTTGACACTGACCAATTCGGTTCCCAGAATATGAATTGACGTAGTATGAATTCTTTGATAAAAGCTTAAAAACCTCGATGCGTTACAAAAATCACTTTAACTAGTGACACATCGATTGATTTTCAAATCAATTTTATCTTTAATTAGTGAGATAGTAACTCACTGATTCACTCTTACCGTTCTATTAGTAGCAATACTATTTGTAGGTCCTTGTGTTTGGATCTGATTAGCCTTTTGTAAGCCAATAGCTAACTTGAATAAATCCAAATCAACTATAAGAGAGACAATGACTATGAATACTATGTGTTAATGCGGAATCTTAACACACGTATTAAGAAGAATATAGTGATGCTAACTTTGCTATATATTACTATTAAGCTTCAAGGCTTCTATTGATATCATGTACATAACATTGTGCCTTAGGGTTCCTTTTATAAGCTAGGGAAACCCTAATGGGCCTTTACAAAACGTCGTGAAAGGTTAATGCATATCCTTCCTAAGATATCTCCTAAGATATCTCTAAGATAACTATTACTATTCTATTACAATAAACAGAACTTACCTAAATACAGAACCTGTACTACCTATAGTACTGCTTACTGCTACCACATACCAGTACTAACTTTAGTACTGCCATAGACTAACTTAGAACTAATAGGCCAGTATTAAACTTAGTACTAGCCTGAACTAACTATACTACCAGACTTAACTGTTATACTACCAGTATTAAGTCTTTTACAATCTATTTCCCAACAATCCTCCCCTAACTTGATCTTCACTTGTGAACTTCAAGTTTCTTCAAATGTCTTCAATTTGAGCTTCCTGAGGATGTTGTAAATAAAACTCTTCGAATTATTCTTGAACTGCAATTCTTCAAATCATCTCTTTTTGATCTTTGCAGCAACCATTCTTCAAAACTTTTCAGCAATCCTTCATATCAGCAATCAAATCATATAGTTTCAGACTATTCTCATCACTTCCAGGTGTGTTAACTCCTGTGAGAGGTGAATCATTGAAACTTTAAATGGATTTGATGTCTCTTTACCAGTTAGCCATTTACTCTGGAGTAGTCAGTCCTTTGGCCACAAAAGGTGCATGTCCATGGTCGACTGAAAAACCACTTATCAAACTCTCAGTACATGAAACATTGGTAAGTGAATACCATATGGTTTTTTGGCAAACCATATATAAGCTATAAACGGATTTGAATATGCCTTTACCTGTAGCCGTTTGCCTCATGGCTAGTCAATCCTTTGGCACCTAGAAAGGGTAAAATTCCATGGTGGATTGAATTACCAATATCAAACTCTTTGTACATGTAAACTTGGTGAGGATTGATGTACCATCCACTTTTTGGTAAAGTGTCAACCAGCTAATATGGATTCGCAATTCTCTGTCCTTTACCATAAGCATAATCTTTGACTAGTATATGAGTTTTTCGAGCCGAGCCTTCCTACCCACAATTCCATAAACTGTGGGCCTAGCCAACTCCTTACTAAACCCAGATATGGTGAGTTAATAACCATAAAACAAATTTGGCAAATTAGTCCAGCCATTAACGGATTGAGAGTCTTACCAAGATCATTTCCCTTGCACTATCCAGTCCTTCTGTCCAGTTTAACATGGTGGACTGTTAACCATATGTTGTGTAGTGCATAGCACCTCCACCAAGTTTTATCACCCCCCCTTCTCATCTCAATCTAGATTTCTAACTCATCACCTTCACTACTTCAACTCCAAGCATTGACTAATCCATCATTTTTCAACATTATGTAGCAATCCTCATCTGGTTTTCCGTCCTTGAAGTTCCTTTATCAGCATAACTTTACTTTGCATACCTCAACAGATAAAGGATATTTTCTTTCAATAAGCATATAGATATCTATTGACTCCAAGTTCAAGCAATGTACTCTGCAGGTATCATAATATCTCCAACTTATGATCCTTTGTTGACCTAATAAACTCTAAATAGGATCTGTACTAAGGGGTGGCTCAAACATATTCTTTAAATATTCCTACAATGTCTTCTCCAGCTCATACCTCTATCATACATAACATTCTATTCTTGACCAATCCTATATAATTCAGTAAGATCACCCTAGATATATCCTTACAGCATAGCTCTAAAATTTATGATACTATAACAGTTCCTATTTTTCCTAACAATTTGTACACACCTTTCTCTCCTTAGCTTGATGATCTTATAACTATTATACTTTTGGGGTTTTATAGCCACAGGAAAACAGATGAATAGGAATATTTGGTACACCTGAAATGGATCAGCAATCTTTGACTAGCTTCAATTCATACCTCTCATCAGTCTTGTCAGAATTGCTAATCCTTATCAGCTATTTGTTTCCTCCTTCTTATTTCCCCAGATCTTCTTGTAGACTCATCATCTATTTTCTTCTCACTCTTTAGGTTTTGAAGTCATTTGTTGGAGCTTCATCACCAAATCCTTTCAGACAATCTTTAGTAGCTTCAAAGTTATAGGTGCAAAAGATTCCAACGGCTTTACCAGCTTATCAATATATTCTTCCTTTACTTCTTCAAAACTTAAGTGCTTCAGTCTGAGACAGCTTCCAGCCCCCTGATTCTTCAACACATAATTCATCATATATGCTCTTGAGCAGTGAATGGTCATAGGGATTTAATTCTTTTAGAGCTCTTGCTCTTTTTCCTCGCAAAATGTTTTCTTCCTATGATTTACTAGTTTCAACCCATCTTCTTTACAATGTCTTCTCCTTTAAGTCATTCCAAGCACTCTCTTGACAACTCTGCATTAAAGCTTCCATTTTTTCTCTAATAAGATACCCAAATCCTTCATCTGTGTAATGCTGAGCTTCAATCGAACTTAGAGCTCTCTATTCTTTTGTTGCTCATTTAATTCTTCTTCTTCTACAAGTCTTTGTGCTAAAAGAGAATCCAAATGTACTTGTTTATCCTCTTCTTCTTTCTGTAAAGTATCCAATCTGATAGCTTCAGCAAGACTAGCTTCTATCCCTGTAGTTCAACAAGGCTAGCTTCCTCCTGTAGAATTTGTTCCTTAGACTTCTTAGGAGCTTCTTCAATGATCATAGGAGATTTTCCTTCTCTTTGGCCTTTATCAGGGGAAGGAATAGACCTTTTAGTACTGCCAGTACTAACTTGTTCACTAACAGTACTAACTTTAATACTGCCAGTATTAACTTCTTCCTGGAAATCCAAGCTAGTGGCAACCTTCTTTCCCTTAGACTCTTTCCTTCTCTTATACCTTCTTCCCTTATCAATTGATTTTGGCTTTTGAGAAGCAACCCTGGAGAGAGTTTTAGCTGCTTCTAATGTGGTAGGGCTTATATCTTCCACTTGTTCCTCCCCTGAAGCATTGACAGTAGTCTTAGAAGGAGTAACCAGCCCTTGTACCAAAGAAACTAGAGGATCATCTTGACTTTTCCTCCCCCGACCCTCAGGTTCTTCCTCTTCAAAGTCTGATAAAACCACATTTCTCCTTTTCAAAATCCCTTCCAGCTTCTTCACCTTCTTGACCAACTTCACAATAGCACTCCCCATTGTCAGCTTGGTTTGTTTGAGATCCGTTTCCAGGCTATCAATTCTTGACATCAACTGAGGAACTACTTGAAGCAAATCATCCACAGTCATCTGTCCTTGGGCCTGTTCTTGTAGGGGTGAGAAGTGTTGGTGGGCAGGAGATGGCTCCTCAAAGGTGTGCCCAATTGGTTCAGGTTCAGTTTCAGGTATAGGTGTAGGTGTAGGTATGGATGCAGGGATAGGTGTAGGTGTAGGTGTAGGTATAGGTGGTGGAGATTGTACTGGTGGTGATGATGTAGATGGTACTGGAAGTGTGGATGATGATGGTTGAGATTGAGCCACAGTTCTTGACCTGCACTTAGATTAGTAGTAGCAACAAGCAGCATAGCAGGCAACAAAGGTCTTGGTGCCCCTCTAAAACCCCTTTTCATATTCCCAAAAATCTTTTTGGTCAGAGTCACAGCTAGATAAGGGTGTTTGTTTTTCGTTTGAATATCCAAAATCAGTTGCAGAAACGATGGATACATCAAAAACGTTTGTTTATGCTTTTCAGGTTTGCCACCAATTCCATCAAAAATTAAGTTTTGAAAAAATAAAAACTCTGCTAAGGAAAAGACAAATCAAAGTCATAAAGCAATATTGCTACACCAAATTGATCCCATCCGCCAATTTAGAGCTATACATGAAAAGATGGTGGACTACAAAATCTCTATTGGGGTGTGAAAAAGCTTTTTCCAAAAGGTGAAAACCGTCAGTATGTATACCACCATTTACCCCATCCCTCAACAAATCTCAATTATTTATGGCAACATTCATCCCAGAAGCAATCTGCTAATTTAAGCTAATCTCTAATAGATGTCTCAGTGAGTGAATACACAGTGGTTACAATAGTTTGTATTTAAATTTAGAGTCCCATCATCAAGAGTGTTTGCAGTTAGCAGTCTGCCAAGAACTGTTTTTGACTATGGAATCATAGATAGTAGATTAGTAAGTTAAAGCATACCTGAAGGGTGGAACCTCGAAGAAAACCAGTATCTTCCTGCAAACCCTGCACTTTCGTCAGGCCTTGCGCAAAAACCCTACTTGATTGGTTGGTCACAATATTTTTAATTTGCCATGATTCGAAGTAATCAATAAAAGGTAAGGATGTTACTGGGTTTATGATGCGAGTGAGATTGTAGATGCTGGTAACAAGATAATTGACTGTATATCATTTAAAAATAAATGAGATTTTTACTTGCGAAGAGGAAGTATAGCAAATAAAAAGATAAGATAAATAGAAATCAAACTTTATCTATATATACTTTCTCTATTAGCGACAATGGCGCCGTAAAAATCTGTAACGTATCATATTAAAACATTGTTAAAGCGAAGAAAGTGCCAATTTATCCGCAATCCCCCCCAGTACTGACAATAACCTACCAGTATTAAAATTTTACACTACCGAGACTTAATTTTTGGTCAACCAGAATGAATTGTACAACCTGAATTAACAACTTTTCCAACCAAATAAGTATTACTGAAGACTTACAAAACAAAGACCTTAGCACTCCTACCTTACAGCTGTAAATCCATGCTATTCCTGCAAGAAGTAATCTAAAACAAAGAAAAACATGCTGCAGAAGTTTGTGTAGACAGAATTAACTTAAATTTACTACCCGAATTAATATTACTTAACTACCAGAATTAATACTACTTAACTACCAGTATTAATCCTACTTAACTACCAGTATTAATCCTACTTAACTACCAGTATTATACAAACTATACAACTAGGCCTCCCCTTAAATGTAGCTATGGGTTGATCATACCAATACTAACCACCAAGTAATTAAACCGTGGTCCATCAAAAGGTTTAGTCAATAGGTTCAGCTACAATTTAAGTCTGTGTAATTTTCTCCACACTAATGAGCTTCTTCTCATAACAATCTCGTAAAAAATGGTGGCGGTATCTCGATGTGCTTAGTCTAGGAATGGTACACTGGGTTTCTTCCACAATGCAGATTGTGCTTTCATTATCAATGTAGATTTTGGATTCATGAAATATTGAAAACCATATCCAGCATTTGATTTTGAACCCACAATATCTTATCCACAGCAATTTGCATGCAGCTACCATATTCAGCTTCAGTTGTATGAAGTAGCCACTATGGTCTGTTTCTTGCATTGCCATGAGATAAGTCTTTGTCCAAGAAATTGACAACCACCTGTTGTGGATTTCCTGTCAAGGTTGGACCCACCATAATCACTGTCAGAGAATGCTTCTAGGTCAAAAGGTGATTCTTTAGGATACCATAAGCCCAAATTGGATTTGCCCTTAAGGTACTTAAAGATTCTCTTCACAACATTGAGATGTGAAGTCTTGGGAGTGACCCAAAAAACAGAACAAACACATACTGCATACATTATATCAGGCCTAGAGGCAGTTAAATAACATGAGGGAAACCTATTCATGATCTGTATATAGTGGTACATCCCATCAACAAGCTTCCTCTCTTTTTGTCAAAGCCACTTTGGTCTCCATGGGTGATTGCAGTTTTCACCATATACAAGATCAAACTTCTTGAGTAACTCAGCACATACTTGTCTGAGATATGGAAGATTCCTACTTGTTTTGTTGAAACGGCTGTAATCCTAAAGAAAAAATGTGAGTTCACCCATAGAACTCATCTGAAATCTGCTTTTCATCAAGGCTTCAAACTCATCACACCAAGACTTTTTGGTAGAACCAAAAATGATATCATCAACATACACTTGAACCAGCATGATATCCTTCTTGTCCCTTTTAATAAATAGAGTCTTGTCAATTGTACCCCTCTTGTATCTATGATTCTCTAGAAATGTTGATAGAGTAGCATACCAAGCTCTAGGACCTTGAATGCAGTCCCATAACAAAGCATTTGACCTACTTATAAAACCATCTTAGGAATGATCAGGATCAACAAAGCCAGTGAGGTTGGGAGACTAAACCTCTCATCTAAAGTGCCATACATAAAGCACTTTTACATCCATTTGGTATATCTATGAAACCCCATAAATGAGGCAAAGGCTAAAAATAACCTGATAAGCTTATATTCTTGCCACAGGAGGCAAAACCTCATCATAGTCAATCCTTCACTTCCTGTGTGTACCCTTGGTCCACCAATCCTCGCCTTATTTCTCACAACTACACCTTTTTCATCTCTTTTTATTTTTGTAGACCCTTTGTACCAATGACCTTCATATCCGTGAGGTAGATCTACAAGAACCCAAACTTGTTTTAGCATGAACTGTAACAACTCTTCTTAGCATGGCTTGAAATCCAACTATCATCTTGTAGAGCCTTCAACAATCTTTTTTAGGTTCCTCTGATTAAGAATAGGCAAACAAACAATGCTGTTGATCTTGTGATATTTTCTTAGCTGCTTTTGGATAAGAGCTGAAAGTTTGCATGAGCCCTAATTTTATGCTGCACTCTGCTTCTAGTTTGCACACTGACTTAGGATCACCAAGTAATTTGACTTTTTGTAAATATTGTGAATCCTAAGAGTAGGAGTTGGACTGACTTCAATTTCTGTTGGTAAGCTGTTGAAATCAGTTATCACACCCTCTTCATCATAAGATGCCTCATCAAAAATTCATGTCTCAGACTTGTGAAAGATTTCGAGCTCTGGCAAGGAGAAACATCAGATCCAAGCCTACTACGTAATAACCAGTCAGACTAACCAGGTATTAACTGAAGGAGTAACTGGTAGAATGTTTTCAGTACTGTCCCTAAATTGCTTTAGGGCAATTTCTTCTAATCTCTTCTAAAAGCTAGAAACCTTAGATTATCTTCTGAAGTGTCATAGATGAAGCCTTCTTCTCTTGTTGAGGGGTTTACAGTCCCAAGCTCTCCTCTTTCTTTGAATTTTTGGAAGATGTCCTTGATTCAACTTTTTCTTCAGTAATCTTTATAGCTGAAGGCACAACAATAAGCTCTACATCCTCATCTTTCTCTTGAGAAGCAATAGTATGTGAAGTACCTGCACTGTTAGTTACTTCTGAAGTACCTGCATGTGGGTTAGCTTGATTCTCTAAAGAATACAGAATAATAGTTATAAATCAGTTAAGATAGTCAATATCAAACATCCATCTATATCCTAACGCCTTTGACATCCGGGTTTACTTCAAAAAAAATTAACATAGCAGATTTACCTTCTACTCTTTGGTTTAACAAATTATAACCCAATAGCTTTGTTATTCATAGTAACCAACTAAGAATCCCTCATCAGAATTTCCATCAAACTTGCCAAGCACACTAAGAGTATCTAAAATGGTAACATGACACCCAAAAGATCTTATGTAGCTAATAATTGGTTTGTGGACAAACAAAAGCTCATAAGGAGTTTTGTTTTGAGGTTTAGTCACTCTTACACCCGAGTTAAAAATATAGCAAGCAGTATTAACTGCTTCTGCCCAAAAGGTAGTTGGTAAGAGTGAGTCGCTAGCATAGTATCAACAGCCTCAATTAGGGTCCAGTCATTCTTTCAAGCAACTTCATTATGTTGTGGAGTTCTGGCATTGCTAACTCTTTGTTTTATTCCTTGTTCCACAAAAGTTCAAGCATATCTCTATCTTAAATTCAGTGCCTTATCTGATCTAATAATTTTAAACCTATATGACTAAGCTGGTTTTCAATCTGCCTAATGAAGTTCTGAGAATGCCACTAGTTCATCATCTTAGAGTGACCAAAAAGATACCCAACTAAATCTGGTACAATCATCAGTAATTACAAGGCAATAACTTGCATGATTAATGCTTTTTACAGAAGTAGGACCAAAAAGATCCATATGCAAGGTGTGTAATGGCTCAGTGATTAATCTTTCTAATTTGGCCTTGCAAGAGGCCCTGTGTTGTTTACCTTTATGGCAGGCAACACATGTATGATCATTTTTGAAAACTTTAGAAGGTAGACCTCTTACAAGGTTTCCCTTTACAAGTTTGTTTAGGATTTAAAATTGATAGACCTATACCTTCTGTGCCACAATTATAGATTCATCAGATGTGGCTGTTAGCAAATCAAACCGGCAAAACTTTTGCATGAGTAGGTCTTCATAACAAAACAGACATATTGTGATGTCTATGACCTTTAGTAGTATCGTATTTGCATCAAGGCATCTTAAAGTCAGAAGACACAACAAGACATTCAGTCTCAGTAAAAAGAACCTTGTGCTGCTTATCACATATTATGTGATATTAAGAAAAGGTTTAAAATGGCCCTAATTCTATAAAACAAAAGACACACTATCAAAATCTAAATTACCAACCTTATTTTTCCTTTACCCAGATATGTAGACCTTGCTACGGACCTCCAAAGGTAACAGATCCCTCCATATGAAACTCAAAATCCCTTCCAGTTGATCCTTGTTACCTTTCATGTACCCTGACCTTCACTATTAAATATACCTCCTATCTACCATGTTCTTCAGTGATGATCCTAGCACCTGAAAAAGAGAAATTAGTTTTTCTCTTAGGACCCAGGCCTTTACAGGCTTGGGTCCTTGCCTTGTGGACCTTTAGCATTCACAGTTCTAATAAAAGTTGGTCCACTGTCACAATTGGAGTTTGGTTTAGAGTTCCTCTAATTATAACCTGCTGAGGTCTTAACAGCAGATCCCTACTTTCCCTTTACAGTATTAGAATGAGACATTTGTGCTGTAATTTTTTTAAAAGGTCTTCTTTCAGATGAATGTGATTTTGAAAAATCCCTTCTTTGATTAAATTGGTTCATCTGTAGTATCTTATAGGACTAAAAACTGTTTGAGGTCTGTAAGTACTGGCTGTCTAACTAACAGTATTATCATTAGAACACAAACATATAAACTCTAAAGGCCTAACTAGAAATTAATATTTGTCCTAACCATATTTAATATTTAGTCCTAACAGAATAATGTTTTAGCCTACCAGTATTAAGTTGTACTGGTCTAGGAATAAATTGATTAGCATGATTAATCCTGTTGGCATTAGTCCATACTGGTTTTGCCATCATGTTACCATTATTACAAATCCTTTGTTTCTTAACCTCAGCCACTTTTGCCATTTTCTTTTCATAATAGTCACAATCTTTAATCAAATGACTTAGGCTGCCACAAACAAAACATTTCTTCTTTGTAAAAGATAACTTCCCCTAGTTCTCTTTCCATCATAGTAGCAATCAATTCTCCTGTTAACATTAGGTGTTGCTGATCTTGATTGTTTGCCTAGGAGTTTTTTATGTATTAGACACAACTAGGTTTACCTTCTTTGATTTTGAGCAGAACACCTTTTTCATTTGTTTTCGATAGGTGTAGACACATACCACTTTTGAATACATTTGAAATCTTCAGATTCAAGATCATAGTATGTTAGAGGAAGTTTTCAATAGATCCTGCACTGTCATTAAGATTGACAATAGAATATATAACGGATCTTGTCCATCTGATACCACTAATGATTAGCTCTTGGGGGTTCCCTTTATACCATAAACCATACAAACTACATCAATTTCTTCTGTGGTTTAGAGTATAATCTCCACTTAAGGATGTGGAACACCCTAAGAATCACGCTTTTATGAATCTACTGTACAAAGTTTTCCCAACTGAGTCCACATCCAGTACCCTTGAAAAACAGAAAAATTCATTATCTTCCTCATAACTTAGAACCTCCGTTGTTTGATTTTTAATTTTCATACCCTAAGTCCAATTTGACTATTTGAACTCATGCTAGAATTAATTAATCTCCAAAGATTCTTGGAAGAATCATTCCCATGAATCTTAATGTTTTTGCAATTTGTTCTTTTCTGTACAGCTTTTCATTCCAATTCTTCCTATATTTTTAATCTTTCATCTTTTCATATATTTCATGACTTGCCAGTAATGTAAAGCTTTTCATTTAGAAAAAGTTTTGTTTTTTTTAAAGTAACAAGTAGAGCATCTAGTTTCTTAAGCAGCTTTACTAGAGGCAAGTATTTGTGCTTCTTGATTCACCTAACTGATTAATGTTTGGTCACACATAGAGTTTTAAGAGTTTTATAAAATCAATGCAAAGTTTTAGACACAAAGATAACCTCAACTACTGGAGCTGATAGCCATAAGGAGCATGATTGTTCTCTCTTCTATCAGTATGTTTTCTCCCCAATTGACCATACCATCATCCCACATTGTCAGCAAGCCCATCTGATTCTTCTCTTGCTTTCCCTGCTTCTTAGGTGTTGATAAAATGAGTCTCTCTTTTTCTTTAACATATGTGTCCCCTTGCTGTACATTCCCTAGCAAAGTGACCAGTGTTGTGACAATTAAAGCATTCAAGCTTCTTTTTGTCAAAACCAACAGGTGCTTTTCCATCAACATGAACTCTCCTTCTTGTTTTCTTATAGAACTTCTTCATATCGAATAGCAATCATTGCTATCTGCCAGTTTAATTCTATCTCTCATGCCAAGTCATCAATTTGTTTCCAAGTCTTTTCATGAAGCCAAGTCCCAGTCCTTCTGATTGTTTGCAAAGAGGGAATAATAACTTCATCAGCAAAACCAGCACGAGCTTCTTTTTCATGAGAATATTGTTGAAAAAAGTATGAGAGTGCAAGTACTGTAGGCACCATAAAACCAGACTAACCTTATTAGTTACTAAGAAGCAAATCTGCTTTTGCTTTGTGAACAAAAGCAACATTCTGAGCACTTGAAGAGTTTTTGAGGACCTTGGGATACTCCTGCTCAAAAACCCTAAGGTTATTGTACAAATCATCAATAGAAAAGGTGTCAACATCAGTTATAGTTCTCATAGTCATGCAGATTTGGACATACCTGGGGGCAAAGACCTGAGAACGATGAATTTGCATCTCTAGATTGAACTTCCGCACCATGACCTTTCCAACTGAGAAGGTAATTTGTAGAAATCTGTCATAACCATTTTCAAACCCTTTCTGAACTGGATATGTAAAAGCTTCAAAACTGTGTTTTGTTGAAAATAGCCTTCTCATTTTCTTTGATTTATTTTTTATAGCATTAAACCCAACCAAACCTAGTTCTGATGCTTCCCAGGATTTCTTTTGCAAGCATCCATTCCCATGAAATCTTCTCATATGTTTCCTTAGGAAAAGGCCAATAAGCAAGATATTCTTAAGCCTCCATTCTTTCTCTCCAACAGCCTGAATCTCTGCAGCAGTAACTTGGTGGAAGTATTCGAATTACACCCATCCTTTCCAGTTGAAATTCTCTTCTTAGGAGTTTCCATTCTGAAATTACCAGCCAAACCTCAGTTGCGTCAATGAACTCAAGGTAATGCTCCATCTCCATAACCCATATATCATACTCCTCCTTCTTCAGAATTAGGAGTTTGATATTTGAGATAACAGTTGTTTGAGGAATCACCTGTTGTTGTTGTTTAGGTGCAGCACCAATGTCTGATGCATCTTCATGGTTTGATGTTTCATCATCACTGAGATGTTGAGAGAACTCATCATTAGCAGGTTTAGACATTTGTAAAGATACTGAAATAGAGTGTTTGTTTATGGTTTCTATGTTTCCTTCTACTCAAGTTCCCTCTATTGGCTCTGATACCACTTTTAGTTCCCTTGGTTGATCTGATGAGCCTTTTGTAACCATAGCTAACTTGAATAAAGCAAATCAACTATAAGAGAGAACAATGACTATGAATTAACTATGTGTTAATGCGGAATCTTTAACTCACATATTAAGAAAGAATATAGTGATGGCTAAAATTTGCCTATATATCTATTAAGCTTCATGCATCTATTGATATTCAATCACGTACATAACATTGTGGGCCTTAAGGTTCCTTTTATAGAGCCAAGGAAACCAATAGGCTTTTTACAAACGTGTGAAAGGTTAATGCATATCCTTTTCCCAAGATATCTCCTAAGAGATATGTCTAAGGATAAACTATTACTAAATTGTTACCTAAACAGACTAACTAAATACAACCATACTAACTATAGTACTCTGCTCCTCTACAAGTAATAACTTAGTACTGTCAGACTTAACTTACTACTGCCAGTATAAACTTAGTACTGCCAGAACTAACTATACTACCAGACTTAACTGTTGTACTACCAGTATTAAGTCTTTTACAATCTATTTCCCAACACTATTAGTGAGGTAGCCTGCTTTGAAATGTCCGGTAAAGAGATACTAGCAAGTACAGTGAATCTAATGCCTCTGTGTTAGATGATCTAACACTTTGAGCTGGAAACCCTGTCAAGGAGGTTCTTATAATGAATCTACCTGATCACAGGTAAAGTATTTATACTGTAAAATGGTCCTCACGGAATCGGAGGTTAATGCAACCGAACTTTGACGAATGACAAAGCCATATTCGTCACCAAGCTTTATTGTTAACTGTTTTATTTTAGGATTACATAAAGATGGAGATGTAGATACCTCGTTCTAGCAGAGTCAAGTTCATAGCCACATGCTCATACTCAAGGCTCAATGACTTTATAACATGAAGAAAGAATGACCCAAAGCTTCCGTAAACTCTGATATCAAGTCATTCTTCATTATGTCAAAGATATAAAAGTTATGTTATATATGAAGAATTATGAATATAAAGTCAAGCTTTCAAGATTGCAACAAGTATGAGCATGTTGGCCCAAAAGTCACGAGCACACAAAGTAACTGATCACAAGATGATGATTAGAGATTAAGATTGGTTGATGATCTCAAGAATGTTCAAGATCACATACAAAGACAAGCCTAATGGAACAAGCTAAAGCTTAAAGTCAAAAGATCACTACATTTTGTACAAAGAAACCAATGAATGAAGAATCAAAGCTACGAGCTACTGTCATTAAATCAAGACTTAGAATGCTAGAATTCAAATTGTATTTTCAGGGGTGACCTCCCTTAGGGGGAGATTGTTAGGTTTAAGAAAAAGACTCGGTCACCCCGTGTATTGTCTAGAATAACATAGCTCGTAGTTTAATCGTAAGCATATGACTCATGGTGATTAGGGCTGGTGGATCTTTTATGCCACTTTTAAACCCATCACCATAGCCTATTTAGGGCATCCCAAACGTATTGCGATAACAAAAGTCTTATTGCCTTATGCTATAATAACGTCCAACATTCCCGATCGAAGCATATTGACATCAGATACCACTTTATCAAGAAGCAAGTGGAAAAAAGGGTGATTGAGCTATACTTCGTTAGAACAGAATATCAACTGGCAAATATCCTTACTAAGGCATTGGGACGAGAAATCCTTGAATTTCTTATCAACAAGCTTGGAATGAGAAGTATGTCTCCTGAAACGCTAAAAAGTCTGGCAGACGAAGAAGAATAGTGATGGTGGCACATCTTCTTGTATCCTATGTAAATATAGAAAACCATAAAAGCCCAAAAATATTTTCATTTTATAAAAATTTTACAAAAAGAAAATAGAAAAATATAAAACCCATAAAAAGAAAATAGAAAATTAAAAAAATCAAAAAAATACAAAAATATGTTTTTCATGACATGTCTTCTAAAAATCGATAATATTTACGGCTTTAGAAATGTCATTTGATAATGATACGAAGTTGTAAATAAAGTTCGAGCAGAAGTTCAAACCGTTTTCAAAACATGTCATTGGCTTGCTATTATTTCAGATAGCAACCCAGTCTTCATCTTAAAGGCAAGTATTTCGCCAAAAAGAAAACTTGACCTCTCAACGGGAATTAATTTTCTCGGGCATGATCTACTTTATGATCATGCAAAGGCTTGTGTATACTTTGCTACACAACCCGTGCTATCTCAATCAAATAAGTGTACGTGTCAGCGCATTTATTTTTGTCAAACAAGAGAAATCTAATTTTTTATTGGTGTTGTATTTCAAAAACAATTACTCATCTCAATTTTTCATCAGAAAATATTTTAAAAGAATTTTTTATCACTCAAACAATGTCTCCAGCTCTTTAAATAGAAAACGGGACATTATTTGAGGGGGGGGGGAATTTCAAATTCTTTCAAAAGTCATATTGGAATAAAAGGAAAAGTTTCTAAACAATAACGGATCATCTATTAAAGGGGAGTTAATATTATTTTAACTCAAATGCGCTTAAGATGTTATTTGTTATAACTTTTAGGGACTTAATGGCAAAATCTAAGACTTAGAACCTAAGCTAGAAACTTAAGAGATTAAGTGTACCATTTCTATAAAAGGTTTAGACTTAATGTGAAGTTTAAAAGGAAAATAGAAAGTGTTGCAAACTTGAGGGTCTATTTCTGCCAACTTCAAAATCATAATCGGTTATACCTTGTGATACACAAATCGCACACACACACACTCTTTTACACAAAAACAAACACACCCATTTTCGTCTCAAACACATCCCGCACGCACCATACCAAGAAATCAAAACTCATTTTCTGGCTTAAAGGTACATTATAAATCATTTAACAACCATTTAACATCAATTTGGTAAAAGGAATTGGTTTATATCTCCTTTTTGCACTCAAAATCCTTAGAAATTGATTTAGGGTTTATAAGTATAAAAGTTGATGTTTCTTTAAATTAGTTGAGGGGTTTTGATCATTAGGGTGCATCTAAGCCTAGGCTATAGCAGTTTTTGATAACTCAAAGAATGAATTGTAATGATTCTTGTAAGTTGAATGGTGCGAAACATGTGAATCTTGGATAATAGTGTGTGGGTTTGTATATATTCGCATCATTGACACATTCTTATACCTTTGTAAACTGTTTTTATATCTTAGCATCTCTTTTGCTTGAAAATGTTGCATCCTTGGTTCAAAAACCTTTAAAATGGTTGAATGTATGCTTAGGTGATGTGCTACGTATGTTAGTTAACTGTTAAGGGTCCCTTAGTTTGTGCTATGTGCTTCCTATATGTTCTCGAGTTTGTATGTCATGTGTTCTCCTTTTGTGGATGCTCAAAGTCTCATTAATGAGATCAAACTGTGTTTAAATCTTGTGTTAATTGAATCTAAAATGTGTTTGAATGATTTGAGATATTAATGTTTGGATATTACATGTTTAAATATTGTTAAAATCCAAGTTTAGGTTTTAAGAACCTTGCAAAACATGTATATGATTAGGTGTGCGAAAGATGTCTCTTTGAATGGTGCGGAACATGTCATATGTTACCCGTGCGAAATATGTTCTATATTGTCCATGCATAATATGTTGTTATATGATTGTGTGAAATAAGTTATCTTCAGATTTTGTGCGGAACATGTTATATGTGTGAAATATGTCTATGTCATATTCTGTGCAAAATAAGTAAAGTTTGTGCAAAACATGCAGGTGTAATATTTCGTGCGAAATATGACATTTTATAAAAAGAAACGCTGCCCAATTTTTTTAAAAATTTTGTGTAAATCTTGCTTGTTATGTCATAATACAACTTATGTCATGATTATCTTTGTGATAATAGCACTTTGATTGAATGTTTGTCCTAGGTTGTTTTTGACTTGTCAAGTTGACTGAGTCAGTTGACTTTGACCATTGACCTTAGTTGACGTAATTCAAAATAGTGTGTTAATAAGGACATAATTGCATGAAACCAAATCTTAATCCTTATCTAAAATCAATCAAATCATCAAGGATAATCAACCAAATCAGTAAAATATCTTTGTTGTGTATATAAAACTGTATTGGTTAATTCTTAAGCAGAATCATGAATCAAGAAGAAATTCGTCAAGTCACTGCTCGTGATGAAAAGTGGGTTCCCACTAATGAAAGAGTCAAGATAAGTACCACCAATGTAAGCCTGGAGACTACTGTTCCACAGAAGGAAGAAACTTTTCAAGTTATCATCAATGTTATCAAGAAACCTACCTGCTATAAGGCATTCACCATCGCTGCTGAAGTCACTAAAATCTTTGTGCAGCAGTTTTTGTACACTATTAAGAAGGTCTCAGGCATAAACTATTATGAGTTTCTTCTTGTAAACAAGAAGTGCTTGGTTGATGCTGAAGTGTTTCGGAAGATTCTTGACATATGTCCAAGAGTTCAAGGAGGAAGTTCTAGATGATGAGACTACTCTTACCTTCCTCCTTGATCTTGGATACAAAGGTCCACTACACAAGCATCCCATCATGTATGTGAACAACATGCATCAACCTTGGAGAACTCTGGCTGCTATTATCAACAAATTTCTCACTGGCAAAGCTGCAAGCAAAGACAGGCTAAGGAAATCCATGATTGACATCTTATGGGGTATGTTCTACAGGGAAAATGTTGACTACCCTAAATTGATTTGGGAAGACTTTGCATTCTAAATCGACTACAGGCAGCTGAAGAAAGGCAGACGTAAAAACATGCCTTACCTCAAGTTCATTAAAATCATTATCAATCACTTCCTCTCTAAACACTAATCCCTTACTAAGCTACAGTATTTACATACCCACACAATTAGAGATGATGGTATTGTAAGCAGATTAAAATATGATATCTGAGACTATGCTGACTGAGGGGATAAAGCAATCAGAGTCTTATCAGATGTCATAAAATATGTGTTAGGATTAAAAGCCTTCTTGAAGTTACTGCTGTTAAGGTATTAGTTACTGTTGCTAAGCATAAATTAGTGATGTTAGTAATATTAATGAAAAATATGCTAAGTAGTTAGTACTGGTAGTTATTACTACTAGTGTAAGTTACTACTGCTAGTGTATATTACTACTGCTAGTAATGTTAGTACTGCTAGAGTAATGTTAGTACTGCTAGAGTAAAGTTAGTACTGCTAGTGTAACTTAGTACTGCTGATGAAGATTGAAGAAAACTTACTAAGTAGTTAATGTTGTTTGTACACATTTAGTGGTGCTGGTACAAAAGTTACTACTGTTGGTGTTGAAAGTTAATGCTGCTGGTATAAAAGATTACAATTGTTGAAAGGATAAAGACTACTCAGAGAAAAGATAAAGATTGCTTGTGTGATATGTATGAGATATTTTTATAAAAGATACGTATAAGTTATTTGTTTAGAAAATCATGATAATTTAGGAAAATATTGTAATCCCAGTAGGACTCCTTGGTGTATAAAAGGAGGTCCTAGGGTATTAGGTTAGATATATCTCATATATATCTCATACATACCTCATACATCTCTCATCATAGTTTAACCTAAGTCTATTAGCTTCAAGGTTCTGTAAACCCTAACACTATTAAGATTGTTCGTATTATATTAAGGCTGAAAATTTAGTAAATTATTTGTTATAGATCTTATTCATTACCGTTTCATTGAAATTCTTCTTAGTATCATTGACTAGATTCCGTATAGTCTTTGATATTCACAATCAAAGTATCTATCATAGTTGTTTTGAATTTATTCAATACAACTCAGCCTTATACAAAGCTAAGCAAGATCTATTCTATTGGGATCAACAAGTGGTATCAGAGCTTGTGAGAAGCTTTGAATAAAAAGAACCTTTACTACACACAAGATCTACTTTTTCAAGATGCAATGGATTCTTAATCTACACAAACCATTAAGCTACCCATACTCCAACCTGGTGAGTATGATCTATGGAAGATGAGGATGGAGCAGTACCTACAGTGCATTGATTACACTCTACGAGAGATCATAGAAAATGGTAATGCACCTATAGTAACAAAAATTGTTGATGGTAAGGAGACTGTTATCCCTCCTACAAGTGTTGAAGAGAAGGCACAAAGAAAGGCAGAGTTGAAGGCAAGAAGCACTTTGTTGATGGCCTTACCTAATGAGCATCAATTAAAGTTCAACTCATACAAGGATGCTAAGACACTAATGCAGGCTATTGTGAACAGATTTGGAGGTAATACTGCTACAAAGAAAACTCAGAAAAATCTTCTGAAGCAACAATATGAAAACTTTGTTGTATCTAGAACAGAAGTGATTGAGCAAACCTATGAAAAGCTTTAAAAGCTAATTAGTCAACTGGAGATGCATGGTGAAGTTATCCCTCAAGAAGACATCAATCAGAAGTTCTTGAGAAGTTTATCACAAGAATGGACTATGCATACTATTGTGTGGAGGAACAAACCAGAGATTGAGACATTTAGTTTAGATGACCTCTTTAACAACCTAAAGGCTTATGAATCAGAGGTCAAGGGGACATCTAGATCAACTACAAACTCACACAATGTAGACTTTCTGTCCTCTAGCAGCACTAACAGTGCAACTAGAGCAGCTAATACTGCTCAGGGTGTTAATACTGCTAGCACTCAGGGTGCTGCTGATAGTGTTAGCCTTAATTTTATATAAGTCGAACAAGAATGTTATCGGTCTTATTAGTCATAATTAGTCTTGTTAAGTAATAATAATGAAGATCTACAATAAACTCATCCTAATGATCTAGAAGAGATGAACTTGAGGTGGAACATTGTTATGCTGACTATGAGGGCAAGAAGATTCCTAAAGAATTCTAGAAGGAAGCTGGACATGGCCAACAAAGAAAGAATTATGTTTGACAAGTCCAAGGTGGAGTGTTTCAACTGTCACAAGAGAGGACACTTTGCAAGGGAGTGCAGGGCACCCAGGAATCAAGACAGCAGGAACATGGAGCCTACCAGAAGGATTGTGCCAGTTGAGGCAACTACTTCAAATGCCTTAGTGTCTTAGTATGATGGCTTTGGCTATGATTGGAGTGACCAAGCAGAAAAAGGTCCAACCAATTTTGCTTCTCATTGGCTTATTCTTTAACATGTTCAACTTCTTCTACAAACTCTGAGGTGATCTAATCACTCAAATATTTTTTCATCCTTGTTTTAGAAATGTGTAAAAAGATCTAAAAGAACAAAATGAACAATTAGTTAAAAGACGTTAAGAATAGCTAGGATAGAGTGGTTGTCTCTTATAAAAACTGGTTAGATCTGTAAAAGAGCTAACAGTTAGTCTTTAAGAAAAATAGTCCCAGTATAGAGGAAGAATAAAACTCTTAAAATGTGAAATCTATTAAGAGAAATTAATATTACAAGATCTTAAAAGGAGTTAGAGAGACTACAAAAAAAAGTATAGAGGTTCAAAATACAACCAAAATTTGAAAATTCATCAAAAAGCCTAAGTAAACTTCTAGACAGTCAGATAATGGATAAGTGTAAAACAAGATTAGGGTATAATGTTGTCCCACCTCCCTATACTAGGAATTTTATGCCACCAAAACCTGATTTAGTTTATCCTAGTCTAGATGATTTTGTTGATGTGAATGAGTCTGTTAGTAAATCTGTAGTTGAAAAGCCTACTGTTGAGATTAATGAACCTAAGACTGCTAGAAAAGAAAATGGAGCCCTAATTATTGAGGATTGGGTGTCTGAAAGTGAGGAAGAAGATGTGCCTAAGGTTAAAACAGTTGAGATACTTACTAAACCTAGTTTTGCTAAGATAAACTTTGTTAAGTCTACTGAGCAAGTAAAATCTCCTAGGAAAACATCAGTTGATAAAAATAGGCAACACACACCTAGTCCTAGAGGGAACAAGAGGAACTGAAACCAACAGATGTCTCAAAGATTAGGGAGTGATTTTGAGATGTTCAACAAAGCTTGTCATGTGTGTGGTAGTTTTGATCATTTGAAGAGTGAGTGCAATAACTGGTATAATAATGAAAGATTTGCAAAACCAGTTTAGACCAATGTTCAAAGGGTGAACAAACAAAATTTCTCTAAATTAACTCACACCGATCGAAAAAGGAACATGGTTCCAAGTACAGTCTTAACTAGGTCTGGCCTAATTTCACTTAATACTGCTCAACCAGTTAATACTGTTCAACCAAGAACAACAGTGAATAATGCAAGACTCATGAAAATTGTTATTAAAATTCATATTCAAACTGCTAGAGAGGCCTTTTAAAACAGATAAACATCAGCTAATAACAGTAATTTCACTAAAAAGTTAATACTGTTAAGGGAACAAAAGTTAATACTGCTAGGCCAAAAGCAGTTCTTAGTGCTGTTAAGGGAAACAAGGGAAATGCTATTAAGGCCTCAGCATGTTGAGTTTGGAGACCAAAGCACAAAGTCTTAGACCATGTCTCCAGAAATAATGGTGCATCAATGTCCTTTAAAAGATTTGACTATATTGATGCACAAGGCAGATCCAAGTCAGTAATGGCTTGGGTCCCCAAAAGAAACTAATTTTCCTACCATTATGTGCAGGGCAATCCACAGCAAGATTTGAAGGATAAAGGAGTGATTGACGGTGGATGCTCTAGGCACACTTACAGGAACAGATTCCAGCTTACAGATAATGAAAGAAATTGAGGGAAATTGTTTGCCTTTTGGATGTAATTCTAAAGGAGGGGAAAATTACTAGGAAAGTGTAAAATACAAACCTGGTAAATGGGATTTTAAAGATGTGGTATTTTTTGTAAAGGAACTAAAGTTATAACTCCATGTCCTATTTTATGTGCTCACAAATGTGTGACAAGAAGAATAGTGTTCTTTTTACTGATACTGAATGTGTTGTTCTATCTCCAGACTTTAAGTTAACTGATGAAAGTCATGTTTTACTTAAAGTCCTATGAAGTCCCAAATAAACAGATCTTCTTAGCTTGTTAAAGCTTAGTTAACTTGGATAAATCTAAACTAACTATAAGAGAAACTAAGATTGTAAATACTACAATTATGCGAATCTAACTTGGCAATACTAAGAAAATAATGAATACTAAACATGAATATATTTGATTGCAAACATTACTGCCAAGGTTACAAATATCTAACATGATATTATGTGTTTTCTATGAAAAATTGATATTTTTCTAACTAATGTCCAGATGGTTCCTTTTATCACAAAGGAAACACTGTAATGGCTTACAAAACGCGTTTGTGAATCAATGATATCTATTCCTAATATATCTCATGCATATCACATAAGCAGTACTAACTTCTTATACTAACAGTACTAATAAACTAACATTTTGTACTTGCAGTACTAACTATAACTAACAGTACTAACTATTGACAAAATATAATGCCTAAAAACAATATTAATATTTTTTCACATCTTTACGTTTTGATAATCACAAAATATAAAAACGTTCAATGTAAAATTAAACGTAAACAAGTATTGTAGTAAAAATTTCAGTTCCGATAATTTAATAATCACAATAATTGATAAATAAAGTTTATATGCTTAATGCATTTTATGATCAAATGAAATTTTTATTCAACCTCAAACTTTTATAAAATGTTGTAAACATCTTTATAAACATTACAAAATATTTTATACAAATAAAATAAATATTTTATTCAAAATAAACATTTTGAAATTCAAATTTTCGAACCTAAAACGGCTAGAAAAGTTCTAGAAAATTCTCCCTACACAAAAGACAAACTGGGGTGGCCCTAGCCTAGGGCGGCCCCCTTAAATACACGCGCGGACCCCTTAATTTTAAGGGGACCGCCCTTAGGTAGACGCTCCCCTAGTTTGTCCTATAAATACTGGACTTTTCCTCACTATTTTCTCACCTTTTGTACTCATTCTTTCTGCCCAAAACAGCCCACATATCCTCTCTAAAATCCTTTGATCATTTAATCATAAAGCTTTATTTCTAAGTGATCCAAGCTTAATTCCTCAAGTGCAAGAGAAGAATACTTCTATCATCAAGTGAAGAAGTATTACACCTTTGTGTGTTGTTGCAATCTTATTGCATTTATATCATAA
>BQNB010105684.1:0-20368 GCA_026074375.1 Tanacetum coccineum
TCCCTCTTCGTCGACCGCCACAAACCACCATACCACCACCATCAAAAACCGACATGCATTATGCTCAACCTACAAAATATTAATCCTCTCATCAAGGCCTACGTTTCCATGTAATAAAATCCCACATGCATTGAGTTTTGAAGAAGTTGGGTTTCGGGTAGGATTGAGGAGATTCGGTTAAAAAAGGTTGTGTAAAATAACTAGATTATCACTTTTGAAAGCTTGGTTAATTGGAAAAATGTTCGATTTTGGTTGTTGGGTTCGGTTCGAATCTCGGCTAAGACAAATGAGACGATTCCGAATATTTATTTTTCTTATTAAAGCATTGTGAGCATTCTTTTATATTTGTTTCGCTTATTTCGTTCATTTGATTTGATTATATTCGTTGCATGTGATGAAATCTATAATATCTTGCGTCGTCTAATTAATTGATGTTATAAATCGATTGAGCGAGTTAAATGTGAGTTATAGGCCATTTTAGATGTGCCGTGAATGAGTTTTTGGGTCAAAAATAGTTTTTGGCTCATTTTGTAAAGTATACATGCTGGGCAAAAACACAGAAAACGAGGTTCGAGATTTTGTAAAATCTGATTTTGGTCATGAAAACATAGTAGAGGGTATCTTTACGAGCGTTTTGGTAATTCGAACGGCCCGTAATTCCTAATAACGAAGAAGTTACGACGAAAATAAGATTTGACAATTTTATACTATTTCAATCAGCTATTGCACTTTATTTAGTTGTTGTCAGAAATTTAAACGCTCATTTTGAGCCCTTTCGAGTCCGTTTCGCCTTCCGGCGAAACACGAAAGTTGCTCTGAATGACGTTTTACTTTGCCGCGAGGCTTGCGAGATTTAAAATCAAGTAATAACGGGTCAAAACCCAAGGTCAAAGTCTGCGTTTTTATTAAAAGTGTCATTGTTCTTGCAGAATCTTGTAGGGGCATTTTGGTCATTTTCTGTCGAGTTTCGGGTCTTGGCTAAAACTAAAAAGTTGTCCGGAATGTCGTTTTACATAAAATCTCTTTTGAGTCTGAAGCGTGAAAATGTGATATAACGAGTCATTGAGAGCGGGTCAATTAAAGTTAAAGTAAATTATATATATATAAAGTTAAAGTCAATTAAAGTCCAACGTTGACTTTATAAAGTCAACGGGTCAATACTAGATTGGTTGAGTGTTATAAAATAATAAACGCTACTATAACTACAATTGTAATATTTTAAACTTAACGATTGTTACAAGAAAGTAAGATACTAAAAATATAAACTTTTAAAATATTCAGATATAATACCGATAAGAGTAAACGATAACCAAACTAAGCGTCAAATGTGATCGTATATTATATATATAACGTTTATAAGTTATACGTATTTTTATATATTAGTATTTACGTTATATATTCGTATACGTATATTTATACGTATATATATATGTATATACGTATAATACAAGTCAAAGTCAAACAAAGTCTAACGTTGACTTTTGAAAGTCAACGGGTTAATACTAAACTTGTCGGATGTTATAAAAATAAATAAACACTACTATTATTACAAGTGTGATATTTTAAACTTAACAAATTGTTATGAACGAAGTATATTCTAAATATAGCAACTTTGAAATATTCGGATATAAAACCGATGCGAGTAAATGATAATCAATTTGAAAGTCGAAAGTTCGACGAGATAACTAAATATTATTATAAATATAACTGGATAACGAGACTTACTATAATAATGGTAACTTTTCTAGACATATAGTAACTTTCGAATGTAATGGAAAGTTTTCCAAAATAGTCAAAAAAAAGTTTTCGATTAAGCAACGTATAAAATAAACGACGACGTATGATCGTATCAATTATCGCGGGATTTAAGGAATCTCTGGTAACACGCATCCGTGGATTTCTATCACATTGTGTTGTGTATCTATGTAGTTTTGATAGTTGAGATGCGCGCACTATCGATTGTATCTTTCGAATTGTAATAATTCGATACGACATATAATCGCTCTACGGTCGCGGTGAGAGCTGCGTCGTGTGAGTAGTTCAGTTGATTGTTTTGAGTTATTTAATATGTTTGGTTGCGAACAAGGTGTGAGTTCCTAGCTCGCTTTTGCAATGTTTTAAAAGGTTTTAAACCCTAGCGAAGGGGATACTGACTGTCGCTTGTGTGAGTTAGAGAACGCACTTTTGTTTTGATACTAAATTATGATTCCATTACTATTGGGTATATGCCTTTTATTGT
Organism: Tanacetum coccineum; assembly: GCA_026074375.1. Taxonomy (NCBI): domain Eukaryota; kingdom Viridiplantae; phylum Streptophyta; class Magnoliopsida; order Asterales; family Asteraceae; genus Tanacetum; species Tanacetum coccineum. The sequence continues at coordinate 2,240 of BQNB010105684.1, forward strand.
GACGTTAGTGCCTTGTTGTTGGTGAATGCTTAATGCATTAAATAGATCTATTAGGGGGAGTTTTGACACTTGTTCGGGTTATGATGCTATTCATTGTGCACCTTGTATAACGGACAAATTTGTAGTTAGTGTATTAGGAGAAGTGGCATACTCTCTCAGGAACACATTATTTCGGTACCGTATAGGATGATGTGTTAAGTTTCACGGTGCACGGAGTATTAGAGTGATGGTTTTTGGGGATAGTTTAAAGAATTACATCTCTTGAATGGCTTGATAAAACCCTTTTTTTTACGTCATAGTCAATGAAGTCTAAATGTAACAGATATTAATTACATACAACCCACTTCCTTCCCCCCCCCCCCCCCCCTCCCCCCTCCCCCCCCCCATTGAACAACTATTCACTCACTCATAAACCCCCACAATGACTACACACTCAACTATTACCCTCTACACCAACCAACCACACACTCCACCCATCTCAACGTACAAAACACCTCAACCACACAACTCTCCCCTCATTTAGTTAGAAATTAATATTTTTATAACTTGTCTACGAGCAATGTTATATGTTTTGTTGAAACAAATATGCGTTCTAACTGTTATTTGTAAACTCTATGAATTCACTCAATTTTGTTGACGTTTTTAAGCATGTATCTCAGGTTAGTTGTTGTTGATGGCTCGGATGAGACGAAACGCGGATATCAAGGACGGTGTCTCGGTGAAGTAGTGTCATAAACTAAATTAATGTTTTAGAAACTGAGTCGTGTTATGACTTTTAGAAATAAAATTTTAGTTGTATTGGGGGACCTATGTAAGTCTATGTTTCTCTCATTTAGTAAATAAATTATGGTTTTTATAAATTATTTTTGTACATTTTCTAGGAATTGTGTACATGTATATGATAGTAGCGCTCCCAATGTTGTATTCTGTTTCGTGACCTTTGCTCTCCATTTAGGATGTAGAGCCCTAAGAAACTTCCTTACGTAGTTCTTACTAGAATAACCTTCATCAAGAGCTTTAAAACTAGTAATAATAGTATTAAATCTAGCAAAAGCACTATCTATAGATTCGTCTTCGGAAATGACGAATTGTTCATATTGTTGAACCAAAAGGTCGATCTTATTATCTTTGACTTGGCTATTACCTTGATGGGTGATTAACAAAGTTTTCCAAATTTCTTTTGCCGTATTACACATGAAAATTCGTTCATATTCTTTTCTAGGCAAAGCATTGTAAATAACCATTTTGGCTTCATTATTTTTCGCAAGCCTTCTTTTAAGATCATCAGTTTGTTTTTCAAAAGGGACAACCTCATCGAGTTTGGTTTCCGGATTTTGAATAATGGGTTGAAAATCACCATTGGTAATAACATGCCAAAGATCTAGATCTTTTGATTTAACATATGTCTCGAATCTATTTTTCCAATAAATAAAACTATCACTTTCAAAAAGTGGTGGTCTTTGCATAGATTGCCCTTCTAGATATTTGTCGGAATCCATAGATCGATCCAAGCTTTAAAATACAATATATTTTAAAAATCTTGAGTGACCTTGGCTCCTGATACCAATTGTAGGAAACTAGAAGGGGGGTTGAATAGTTTACCGGTTAATTTGACCGTTTTAAAACTTTGCTTATAAAATGCTTTGATTCGAGTTGTATGTCAATCAATCAACAATATGAATCACAACTAAACTATCTAATGTAATGAACTAAGTAAACAATAACAATATAGAGAGATAGAGAAAGAAACGATCAAACCAAGACACCAAGATTTATAGTGGTTCGGCTACGAAGCACCTCTTCGTTCCTACTCCACTCCCCGAGTACTCCACTCGAGATTTCACTATGTCAACAAGCTCCCTTTAGGCGGAGAAAACCGTTTACACGTCGCTTACTTTCTTTTCCGACACTAAGCTAGATGTCGAGTCCTAATCTTAGCTAGAACCAATCTAAGACTTCACTAAGTCTTTACACACTCACAAGATATATACTCTTGGATTGACACACAATCCAAATCACAAATACACAATTTACACAATTGGATCTACACACAATCCAATTTACACAACAACACAAAGTTAATATAATAAAGACTTGTGATCTTGAGGAGGAAGAAGGAGATCACTTAATAACAATTCGTATGTAGAAGAATACGATTGTTCTTCTCTTGCACTTGATTAGAAGAAGAAGGGAGGAAGAAAGAATTAATCACTTGAAACAAGATCAAGGTATGTTAGTGATTAAGATATGTGTTTTAGAAAGAAAGAAAGAAGAGAGAAAAGTAGATCTGAGAAAATTCGTGGCAAGAGGTTCTGTTTTTCAGATGGGGTGGCCCAGTATTTATAGGAGACAAAAAGAGCCGTTGTGCTGGCGGCGGTCCCGGCGGTCCCAAATATATTAGGGGGCCGCCAGGCCTATAAGGGGGCCGCCGTAGACTACGCTCCTCTTTTTGTCTTTTTGTGGGGAAGGTGTTATCTGTTTTAGAACCTTCCATTTTGGGGGGAAAAATCTGATTTCAAATTTATTATTTTAATAATACATTTCTTTTATAAATAAATATTTTGTTTTTATATTTTTATAAAAACACTTTTGTAGAAATGTAAGGTTTAAGAAAAATATTTTCTTAATCACTAATCATGTTTAATGATTTGTTTATCCATACCTTAAGTGATTAATCTTAGAAATAGAATTTTACGGTTAGTAATTTATAAACGTTTATTTTTATCGTAAACGTTTTTACATTTTGTTATTATCAAAACATCGAGAGGTCGAAAAATATAAATAACGTTTTTAGACATTATTTGTATTAACAATCTCCCCCTTTTTGATGATGACAAAATATAAACTCATTTAGTATAAAATTAGAGGTTTATAAATTACTAATGAGTTTAATTCCATTTCTCCCCCTTTTTGTCGAATCCAAAAAGGTTGATCGTCGAATTGTAGTAGAGAGAAAGAAATCGACGATTAAAGACTCCCCCTTGATGTATGCTCCCCCTCGTTCGGGGCACCAAGGGATCGATCTTACGATAATTTGTTTGCTACAAAACAAGGTTAGAAGTACAAGTGCAAGCCAACATAGCATGACAAATATCTCAATATTATAATCCACACTTTTGGAAACTCATAAATAAAGTTCATTCAAATTCTAAGAAGAGCATATATAGCCATATAGGACAATATATGAAGATACATCATAAGATAATCATAACCTAACATAGCATAATTAGAGCATCCAATAAAATTAAACAAGTAGATGATTCTTGACTTCATAAGATGTGATACCCAAAAGGTAGTGAACATTTATTTGAGCAAATTAATCATTTGGGAGTGATTAATTGAAGAGTGAGAATGATGGAGATGGTGAATCATTGTGGTGATGGACTTGTGATTGAGGTATGAGACGGGTGACAAGGAATTGAATGAAATTAATTTCATTTCTTAATGAGTGGAAGTGGTTGGTGGTGTACCTACAACAATGAAAAAAGCTAGCATGACATCCTACTTGAGCATTAGTAGGAGGTTAAACCAATGGGTGTGGTGAAGAGGGTGGTGTAGGAGTTTGAGAATCGATAAGTGTGGAGATGGTGTGGAGTTGATTAATAATTCAATCTCTTTGTGGGTAGTCCATAGGTGGTGAGATAGAGTGAGGAGTGTTTCTTGGAGGTGGTGGTGGTGAGTCATTATGACAAGTAGATAATGATTTTGGAAAAGGTGTCTTACGCTTCCATACTTGATGAACCGACATTCTTGGTTTTCTAGAAAAGTTAGGGTGATGATTTGAGCAAGACATTTGGGTGGAAGAAGAAGAAGAAAATATGAAGAAGATGGTGATGATGAAGAAGATTGATGATTTAAATAATGAGAAAGATGAAAAGAAATGGCAAAGCATGGTGTTGGAGATGAAGATTGAAGAAATTGTGTGTTCAAAGAGGGAAATTCCAGCAATAGTCTAGGACTAGGTTGGTCAAAGATACAGAAAAAGAGAAAAATTGAAATTTTGGTTCCCTCTTGTTGGCGGTCCCATATCGTGGGGCGGTCCCTGATTGATAAGGGGGCCGCCTGATTAATAATGGGGCCGTTTTCTAGAGAGAACAGACTTTTCCCAGTTTTCTCCCTCAGAAATTATCACATCTTAAAAAAATCAAGTAAATGTAAATTAACAATGCATCAATCATTAATCTTAAGCATGCAATATTAACACAAATTGTTAACAAGTAAAGTATTAATAGGATGATAAGAATTTAAAAGATCATCCTAATAATCGGAAGTCATCATTCATTATTCTACTCCTAATATATTAAAAGACATAATGTATTAGATAAGAGAGATAATAATACTAATAATAGTCTCTTAAAAGTTATGCCGACATCTTTACTTCCTTTTTCCTCCCATCATGTTCTTGAGAGCTTGACCAATTGACCTTAACCCTTCCCGGTGAGCATCTCTTTGTTGAGTTTGAAGATTAATAGTTTCGAAGAGATGGGTGTTCAAGTAATGACGTTCATGAGGAGGGTTTTAATGGACTCTAGAGACATCATTTGACGAGGAAGAGATGTTTTGAGACGGAGAGAAAGGATTGGAATGAAAAGATTCATCATCATTTTCATCAATGGATCATCCAACGGATGAGATGAGGATGGATGATTTAGAGTGGTGAAGGAGGAGCTAGCATTTGACTTACGAGGTCTTTTCTTGTCATGATCTGATCGCGTCTTTCTCTCATAATGAGGAGCGAGGGGAGGCATGACTCGATCATGTGAGATGTAGCGATCAATTGCTAGCTCAGTAAATACAGACACAACATGTTTGAACAATCTAGTCAAAAGCATTCCGTAAGGCAATAGTTCCTTAGGTTTGCTTCTAGTCTTTTCCATTCTTTCGAGAACAAAGAATGCTAGATTGTATCGAGTGGAGGTTTTAATGCAATAAAGCATATGACAAAGACAAGCGGAGACATGATCCTTATGACCTCCTAGACAAATGGCATTTTCACGAATGATATCAACCCATGGTTTCATATAGGTTGAATCTCGCGAGTTAGGATTTTGTTTTTGTCGACGATAATGGTTTTCTTGTTTTTAGTACGAGTGACTTGACCTTGTCTAGGAATTTGAATGAAAGACTTGATGACACTTGGAGACGGAGGAGTGGTTTTGTAACGACCTTTACTCGGAACACTTATTGACAAGTAGTCGAGTGACCACATGTCGGTGTGTGATGCATGACCTTTAAACGGTATCTTTAAGATTTGACCAAATTCCTCAAGAGTGAGAGAGAAATACTTACTTTGTATAACAAAGTTGACTACAGATTGATCTGTAGAGTTATAATCAAAAGTTAGTTGACTATAAAATTCTAGAACAAAACAAGGAACAATTTGTTCATTTAAGTTTAACAAACAATCAAAGTCAATTGATTCAAACTTAGCACGGATATGACTCATGTTTTCAAAGTTTTGACTTACAACTCTACCCTCATGAAAGTATCGTTTTTCAAGTTTTGCAAGTGTGTTTCTTAAGGGTTGATTAAATTCATTTGATATGAGTGAAATGTAATTTTGGGTCTTTTGATGATCTAGTAAGGTAATTGGAGGCATTGTTACCTAAAATAAAACAATCAAATCACACTTTAATATCTTGAATATGTGTTGATATTTTGAGTTCGTGCCTAGTGTGTGCCTAGGTGTAACAAATGTGGAGTAACGATCAACTCGACCTAAACATAAAATCCTAAGAGTTTACATAAACGCTCCTTAATTTGATTTTGCTCAACCCAACAAGTCGAAAAATACATATGAATTATTTATCTCGAAATTTGTTCATGAGATCATTATGCATGTGTTTTAAAACATTTTTAGGTTGGATTAACAATGCATAACACTAATTTTATTGAGTTCCTAACGTGAGTGATTTTGAAATAAAATTGGGCTTTTGGTTCAAAATCAATTTTTCTACAAGCTTACAAATATATGCAAATTCTATGTCTATGGGAAGCATATTAGTTATACATTGTATCCTATTAGTCCTAATTGTATGAAATTGAAAGAAAAATCGAAAATCCCCAATTTCAATTTTTTGGTGTTCATCATGAACCCTAGACTCAAATTGAAAGAAAATAGATGAAATGACTTACAATTGATGATCTTTAAGATGTTGTGAATGATTTTTGATGTTGATTTTATCTTCAATTCGTGTTTTAGTGGTTGATTTTGAGTTTTTGAGTGAAATGGGTCGTGTTCGTCAATGGCAGCACGAAGGGGGTGTTTGTTTTTGTGTTTTGAAAATTTTTGTTTAAGTGTTCCATTTTATGTTCTGCTGATGGCGGTCCCATATCTCCTGGCGGTCCCAAATATATTGGGGGGCCGCCTATATGGGGGCCGCCCTCAGTCAAGGGTTTTTGGACTCATTTTTGACGAAAATTTTACGAAGAGGAGTGACGTTTTAATTTGCATTTCGCGAATTAAAGGTGCTTAAAGTACTTTGGATGAAGTATTTAAGTTGTCACGACACGGAATAGAACACGGACTAGAATCGAAACTAGAAGAAGGAGAAGCGGACACATAAGGTTTATGGAATGTGTTCCATCATTCCTAAACCAAGACGTAGATAGTTAAACGATTCACGTTTAAGGGGTTTAGTAAGAATGTCGGCAATATTGTCGACGGACGGCACTTTTTCGATTGAGATATGTCCTTTTTGGACATTATCACGAAGAAAGTGGTGACGAATTTTGATGTGTTTGGTACGAGAATGTTGCACCGGGTTTTTGCTAAGGTCAATCGCGCCTTTGTTGTCGCACATGATGGGAACGTCGTCAAGTTGTACATCGTAGTCGATGAGAGCTTGTTTCATCCATAGTGCTTGTTGACATGCCTTTCCGGCGCTTATGTATTCGGCTTCGGTAGTGGATATAGCAAGAGCGGTTTGTTTCTTCGAGAACCAAGATGTCAAACAACATCCTACGAACGTATAAATACCGCTAGTGCTTTTTTGGTCCACATAATCTCCCGCATGATCAGAGTCGGCATATACTATGGTTTCTATGCCGGTCCCCTTAGGATACCATAATCCTAAGTGCGTAGATATGCTATGGTTTCTATGTCGGTCCCTTTAGAATACCATAATCCTAAGTGCGTAGTGCCTTTAATATATCAGAAGATACGCTTACCTCTTCAAGGTGAGACGGTGTTTGGGAGCCTATGTGAGCGGGCACAAAGGCAGACACTAAACATGATATCGGGCCTACTTGCCGTTAGGTATAATAAACTACCTATCATGCCTCGATACTTGGTACTATCTATCGACTCACACTCTTCATCTTTTATGAGTTTAGTATCGGAGGACATGGGGGTTTTCATTGGTTTAGAATCTTCTAGACCAAATTTCTTAAGCATTTCTTTAATATACTTAGATTGATTAAAGAATATACCATCTTCCATTTGTTTAATTTGTAATCCAAGGAAGAAGTTAAGTTCACCCATCATGCTCATCTCAAACTCGTCATGCATGATTTTGGCAAATTCATCACACATGTCTTGACAAGTCGAACCGAATATGATGTCATCGACATATATTTGAACAATGATGAGATTTGAACTTTTCTTCTTAGTAAAAAGAGTGTTATCTACCATTCCCATTTTATATTCATGTGTAATAAGGAAAGCTTTTAATCTATCATACCAAGCTTTGGGTGCTTGTTTAAGACCATATAAAGCTTTCTTTAATTTATAAACATGATCTGGTTTTTTGAAATCAATGAATCCCGAAGGTTGTGTCACGTATACCTCCTCATTGATAAAACCGTTCAGGAATGCACTTTTTACATCCATTTGGAATATTTTAAAATCTAAGGCACAAGCATAAGCTAATAATATTCTAACGGACTCAAGTCTAGCAACCAGGGCATAAGTTTCATCATAATCGATGCCCTCTTGTTGGTTGTAGCCTTGAGCAACTAACCTAGCCTTATTTCGAGAAACAACACCATTCTCGTCTAAGTTTTTTCTAAATACCCACTTAGTTCCTATGATTGTCATATTCCTAGGTTGTGGAACTAACTCCCAAACGTCGTTAGCAACAAATTGATTTAATTCTTCTTTCATGGCGACTATCCAACTTTCATCTCCTATCACTTCATTCACATTCTTAGGTTCTATAGTTGATATAAAACAAAAGAAGTTACTTTGGTTTTAGGCTTGTGACCTAAGGGTTCTTTGGTTAAGGTTTCCTATGACATTTTCTAATGGATGGTTCCTAGATACCTTAATGTTGACTATTTCATCAATCTCTAAAGTTTCAACCACAATGTCGTTTTTTAGGTTTTTCTTTTCGGTGACCTTAATTGCTTCTTCTTCATCTAAGTCATCATCCACCAAGGGTGATGTCTTAGAGGGTGGAGGAGTTTCATCGAATGTCACGTTAAGTGATTCTTCGACTTTTCTAGTGTGTTTGTTTAGGATGATGTAGGCTTTACTATTTTGAGAATAACCTAAAAAGACACCGTCGTATGACTTTGGGTCAAACTTGGTAAGGTAGTATTTGGTGTTCAAAATGAAGCACTTTCTTCCAAACACTCTAAAATAATCTAATGTAGGTTTCCTACCTCTTAAAAGTTCGTAAGGTATTTTTCTAAGAATGGCTCTAATGAGAATTCGGTTGAGAATGTATGTTGAAGTATCTACGGCGTTACACCAAACTTTTTGTGGCAACGATTGCTCATTCAACATAGTCCTACTCATTTCTTGAAGTGTCCTATTTTTCCTTTCGACCACGCCATTTGATTGAGGAGTGCGTGGAGCCGAGAAGTTATGTGTAATACCATTGGCATTACAAAACTCTCCAAATTGCACCTCATTATCAAATTTTCTACCGTGGTCGATTCTTATTGACACTATTGAACAACCTAATTGGTTTTGAATTTGCCTACTAAATATTTCGAATTGATCGAAAGATTCGGTTTTGTCCTTAAGGAATCTAGTCCAAGTATACCTAAAGTAATCATCTACTATGATTAGGGTGTAATAGTTTCCTCCGTAACTCCGTACGGCGGATGGACCAAAGAGATCCATATGGAGGAGTTCTAAGCATCTAGTTGTTGAGACTATATTCTTAGCTTTGTGACTAGCGTGAGCTTGTTTTCCCATTTTGTAAGCATCACAAAAATGTTGATCAAACTTAAGGTTAGGTAGGTTTCTAACTAATTCCTTAGAAGCCAGTGATTGAATGAGACGCATGTTTGCATGACCTAACCTCCTATGCCATAATGTGGAATTTTCATCAATCGTAGCTAGACAAATTTGATCCTTCGGCTTATTTCCTAATTTCATCACATATAAGCCTTTCTTCCTAATACCTCTACCTATGACTTTACCGTCCTTAATGATTTCACTATCATGTTCAGAGAAAGTTACTCTACACTTATTGTCACATATTTGTCCTATACTTAGCAAGTTAAATCTTAAGTTATCAACATGTTCTACATTATCTATTTTGAGATAGTCATTAGAGATCGTACCTTTTCCAATGATGTTACCGCGAAGATTACTACCAAAAATGACGTTACCTCCATTGTATGCCTTGTAAGTGGAGAAGAGCTTTCGATTACCCATCATATGTTTAGAGCATTCGCTATCCTTGATCCATTCGTCGGGTTCCAAGTCGACTCTAAGGCATATCTATTTATATAGTACAATGACTTAAACATTTGGTCCCCAATATCTCATGGGTCCAAAATTATTAGTGTCAAACATCCCTTGCATTTGATGCAATTGGTTGGGATGTGAGAATGGAAGACACATTTCCCATGGCATGTAACTTTGACGTAGAAAGTTATTCCAAGTTACGGGAAAGCCATGAGGTTGGTTTTGTCGACCAACATGTCTTTTTGGTTGCGGTGTTTTAGGACGAAAATAATTATTATTGACTCTTCTAGGAGGTAGAGTTTTTAATCTAAAATTGGGTTTTGAAAATCCAACTCTGGGCTTTGACAATGGCTTATAGAATTGTTTAACTTCATTATCACTAGCAACAGGAATTTTGACTTTGTTTACAATTATGTGTTTTGGTCTAGGACCCAAAATAGATTTTTGAAAAGACACAGTTTTCTCAGATCCAGGTGTTGCTGGTGGCGGTCCCATAATTATTTTGGGGGCCGCCTGGTCACTTAGGGGGCCGCCCATATTTATGGGACCTCCATCAGAGGACACTTTTTTCTGAGCTTTCATAAATTTTATTTCCTTAGTTCCACTAGATGATGCTTCAAATGAATTAAACCCTAAACCTAGTTTATCACCGGAGGGTTTTTGACTACTCAACATTTCATTTAAGCAATGAGTACTCTTTTCAAATTTATTTAATCTAGTGGATTCTTCTTTGAGTTTTTCATTCTCAATTTTAAGTGCATGACACTTTGCACAATCGAGAAAAACTCCCTTTTTTTTAGTGTGGATAATTTATCTTTTAATTCTTTAAGCTCGTTTTCTAGACTATTTCTAGTAGCTTTTAACCTTTTGTTCTTAGTGATTATCTTTAGACTCATTTTGCATAACTTATCATATTCGTTGTCTAAAGCTAAATCATCAATTGATGAGTTTTCATCACTAAAGTAAGATGATTCGGGTCACCGCATCTAAAGCATTTTCTATCACTTTTACCGTTCTTGTCATCTCGGCTTCTTTGGAACGTCTTTTTGTCATTCCTAGGTTGTCTCACGAATCTACCTCTTCTTTTAAAGAACAAATTGAAGTCTCTTACCGCTATGGCGTACTCTTCGTCTTCGCTACCGGAAGTCGAACACTCTTCATCACTAGATTCTTTCTTAGCCTTTAAAGGAATAGATTTCCTTTTAACTTTTTCTTTAACTATTTTGGAATCTTTCTTGATGATCATTTCGTAAACTTTGAGGTTCCCGATAAGTTCATCAAGAGATAGTGACGTTAAGTCTTTCGACTCTTCAATCGCCGTGACCTTTGCTCTCCGTTTTAGGATGTAGAGCCCTAAGAAACTTCTTTACGTAGTTCTTACTAGAATAACCTTCATCAAGAGCTTTAAGACTAGTAATAATAGTATTAAATCTAGCAAAAGCACTATCTATAGATTCGTCTTCGGAAATGACAAATTGTTCATATTGTTGAACCAAAAGGTCGATCTTATTATCTTTGATTGGCTAATTTACTTGATGGGTGATTAACAAAGGTTTTTCAAATATTATTTTGCCGTAATTATTACACATGAAAATTATTTCATATTCTTTTCTTGGCAAAGCATTGTAAATAACCATTTTGGCTTCATTATTTTTTGCATGTCTCTTTTTGAGATCATCGGTTTGTTTTTCAAAAGGGATAACCTCATCTAAGTTGGTTTCTGGATTTTGTGCAATAGGTTGAAAATCACCATTGGTAATAACATGCCAAAGATCTAGATCTTTTGATTTAACATATGTCTCGAATCTATTTTTCCAATAAATAAAACTATCACTTTCAAAAAGTGGTGGTCTTTGCATGGATTGCCCTTCTAGATATTTGTCAAAATCCATAGATCGATCCAAGCTTTAAAATACAGTATATTTTAAAAATCTTGAGTGACCTTGGCTCCTGATACCAATTGTAGGAAACTAGAATGGGGGGTTGAATAGTTTACCGGTTGATTATCCGTTTTAAAACTTTACTTATAAAATGGTTTGATTTGAGTTGTATGTCAATCAATCAACAATATGAATCACAAGTAAACTATCTAATGTAATGAACTAAATAAACAATAACAATATAAAGAGATAAGGAAAGAAACAATCAAACCAAGACACCAAGATTTATAGTGGTTCGGCTACGAAGCACCTCTTCGCCCTACTCCACTCCCCGAGTACTCCACTCGAGATTTCACTATGTCAATAAGCTCCCTTTAAGCGGAGAAAACCGTTTACACGTCGCTTAGTTTGTTTTTCGACACTAAGCTAGATGTCAAGTCCTAATCTTAGCTAGAACCAATCTAAAACTTCACTAAGTCTTTATACACTCATAATATATATACTCTTGGATTGACACACAATCTAATTTACACAAATACACAATTTACACTATTGGATCTACCCACAATCCAATTTACACAACACAACAAAGAAAATATAATGAAGATTTGTGATCTTGAGGATGAGGAAAGAGATCACTTGATAACAATTTGTTTCTAGATGAACACGATTGTTCTTCTCTTTCACTTGATTAGAAGAAGGGAGGAAGAGGGAATTAATCACTTGAAACAAGATCAAGATATGTTAGTGATCAAGATATGTGTTTTAGAAAGAAAGAAAGAAGAGAGAAAAGTAGATCTGAGAAAATTCGTGGCAAGAGGGTGTATTTTTCAGATGGGGTGGCCCAGTATTTATAGAGGACAAAAATAGCCGTTACTCTACAGGCGGTCCTGACGGTCCCTAATATGTTAGGGGGCCGCCAGGCCTATAAGAGGGCCACCCGTAGAGTACGCTCCTCTTTTTGTCTTTTAGTGAGGAAGGTGTTATCTGTTTTGGAACCTTCCATTTTGGGGAAAAAATCTGATTTCAAATTTATTGTTTTAATAAAACATTTCATTTATGAATAAATATTTTGTGTATATATTTTTGTAAATACACTTTTGTAGAAATGTAAGGTTTAAGAAAAAAAATTCTTGATCACTAATCATGTTTAATGATTTGTTTATCCATACCTTAAGTGATTAATCTTAGAAATAGAATTTTACGATTAATAATTTATAAACGTTTAATTTTATCGTAAACATTTTTATGTTTTGTTATTATCAAAACATCGAGAGGTCAAAAAATATAGATAACATTTTTAGACATTATTTGTATTAACAGTACAGAACACTTCGGTTGGTCTTATCAACTGAAGATAAGGAACAATACCTGGAGCAACCAATTCCTACTGCTCCTGTTGTTGTTGCACCTGATCAGCCAATCCCTCCTGCGGCCCTGGCCATTTATAATGAGTGGATCAAGAACCAAAAGGAAATTGTTGTGATGAGGTTATTGACTATGGACCTAGAAATCTAAAGGAATGTAGCCTATCTTGTCGCCAATGACATGCTTAAAGAGCTTAAAGCTTTATACTCTAAGCAAGCAGAACCGGAACTCCTTCAGACTGTGAGAGAATTCCACATGTGCAAGCAGGAGGAAGGTTAATCTGTCAGCTCTTATGTTCTTAAGATGAAGAGCTACATTGACCAATTGGAACGTCTTGGTCACCCCGTCACTTTGAACCTTAGAGTAAGCCTAATCTTGGTTGGACTCTCTAAGGAATATGACAGCTTTGTGCATAACTATAATATGCACAGCATGGGGAAGACCGTAAAATGAATTACATGTTATGCTTAAGCTACATGAAGAGACGTTACCAAATAAAGTTGCTGCACCTGCGCTTCATGTCATAAGAGCGGGAAAGGTCCAGAAAAACAAAAACAAGAAACCGTCTAAGGCTGCAAAGGGGGTTCAAGGAAAAGGCAAGGGTAAGAAGGCATATGCTAATGCTGAGCCATCTTATGCCCCCAAACCTAAGAATCCTCCACCACCCAAAAAGGATAATCCTGCTAAGGACGCGATCTGCCATCACTGCAGTGAAGTAGGTCATTGGAGAAGGAATTGTCCCACATATCTCGCCGAGTTGCTGAAAAAGAAGCAGCTATCTCAAGGAGCTAGCACTTCAGGTATTTTCACCATAGAACTCTATTCTTTTCCTAGTACATTTTGGGTTTATGACACAGGTTGTGGTACTCACATCTGTAATATTACTCAGGGTCTGTGGGAAAGTAAAAAAGCTGAATCCATGAGCTTTAAGTCTGTACATGGGCAATGGTCAATGTGCAGCAGTTGAAGCTATTAGAAATTATCATTTATGTCTCCCTAGTGGATTAGTTATTGTTTTGAACAATTGTCATTATGCACCTTCTATTACTAGAGGGATTATTTTAGTTTCTCGTTTGTATGAAGATGGTTTCATCAACCGTTTTGAATTGAATAAAGCAATTTCTGTTTCTAAGAATAATGTGGTTTATTTTAGTGCTATCCTAAGGGATGGTGTTTATGAAATTGAAATGTCTTGTTCAAATACAAATGATAGTTCTATGTATGTTGTTAGCAATAAAAGAGCTAAGTTAAACTTAGACTCTTCTCTCTTGTGGCACTATCATCTTAGACACATTAGCAAGAAACGCATTGAGAAGTTGCAACATGATAGACTTCTCAATTCTACTGACATTGAGTCTTTAGGAAAGTGTGTTTCATGCATGTCTGGAAAGATGGCAAGAAAACCTTATTCACATCAAGTGTAAAGGGCTAAAGATCTACTTTGACTAATACACACCGATGTATGTGGCCCATTTAGAATCATGTCAAGACAAGGAGCTAACTACTTCGTCACTTTTACTAACGACTTTAGTCGGTATGGTTATGTTTACTTGCTGAAACATAAACATGAAGTGTTTGAGACATTTAAAGTGTTTCAAAAGGAAGTAGAAAACCAACTCGGGAAGACCATAAAATCACTACGTTCTGATCGTGGAGGTGAATATATGAGTCAAGAGTTTTTGGATCATCTAAAGGAGCATGGGATTATTGCCCATCGCACTCCTCCCTACACGCCCCAACATAATGGAGTGTCAGAGAGGAGAAATCGAACACTGCTAGACATGGTTCGCTCCATGATGAGTCAAACTACTCTTCCAAAGTCCTTTTGGGATTATGCCCTTGAGTCTGCTGCACGCATTCTCAACATGGTTCCAACTAAGAAGGTTGATAAGACACCATATGAAATATGGCATGGGCAAGCCCCTAAGTTGTCTTACTTAAAAGTATGGGGTTGTGAGGCACTTGTTAAGCGTGATACACTTACCAAACCTGACAAACTGGAACCCAGATCTTTTAAGTGTATCTTCATAGGATACCCAAAGGAAACGATGGGATATTCTTTCTACAACCCATCCGAGAACAAAGTCTTTGTTGCCCGGAATGCTGAGTTCTTTGAGAGTAATCTTATAGATCAAGAAGCAAGTGGGAGTCTAGAAGATCTTGAAATTATTCAAGAAGAAGATACAAATCCTTCTTTAGACACTAGCTTAAATCATGAAGAGGATGATCAAGAAATTGATGAACCTCAAAGTGATATCAATCCCATTCGTAGGTCCTCTAGGACAAAACGTGCCCCAGATCGAATGTGCTTGTACATCGATGCTGAGGAACACGAGTTGGGGGATCTTGGTGAACCCGCCAACTATAAAGCTGCATTATTGGATCCTGAATCCGAAAAATAGCTAGCTGCTATGAATGTGGAAATGCAATCCATGAAAGACAACGATGTAGTTTATGAGTTAGCTCTTCATCAGCTTCAACTCTTGCTTTAATATTCCCCCATTCATCCTCTGTAAAACCCTGAGCTACTTGATGTACTTTATCCATTCGTTGTCTTCTTGCAGCATTAATTTCTTCTTGTAGCCTTAGAGCTATTTCTGCATCCCTGGCAATCCTCTAGCTTTCTTCTTGATCAAGTTGTTTTTGCAATTTTATAGCTGCTTCATATCCAGCTCTTTCTTGTCTTTCTTTCAACTTTGAAGCTGTTTGCTCAGGCTCAGATTCTGTTATAACAGCTTTACCCTTATCTTTTGATGCTCTTAATGAAGAAGTAATTTCTTGAACCAAACCAGCAGTACTAACTGGCATTGATGCACCAGCAATACTAATTTTTCCAGACCTGGTTAATACTGCTTGTGGAACAAATTTTCTATTAGGGTGAGGGTGAGTCATTTTATTAGCAAAATTCTTGTGATTCACCCTTCTTGAGTTGTTCCACACTGGTCTTATAACCTTTTTATCACACACATAATGAAGATGCTCAAAACTACCACAAACAAAACAAGCTTTATTAATCATTTTAAAGTCACTTCCTAGTCTTTGGGACATTAGATTGTTCCAGTTTCTTTGGTTCCCTCTAGGATAGTGTTTTTTTTGTTTAGATGTTTCTACCTTCTCTACTGTTTCCCTAGCAGTCTTAACAAATTTTATCTTTTCAGTGCTAGAACTAACAGTTTTATCCTTAGGTATAATTTCTACCTCACTTTCATCATCAGAATTCCAATCCTCAATGACTGAAGGTCTAAAGCTGTTCTTCCTAACAGTTTTAGGTTCTACTGCATCACCATTACTTTTTGCACCAACAGACTTAAGATTTGACTCAACTGTCTTAACATTACTAGGTATAACAACAGTAGTAACATCCATATTCTCACTTTCAACTATTTCATCCATAAATGTTAGATCAAGTTTGCGAGGTATGAAATTCCCTGTAAAAGGTGGGGGAACTGCATGATATCCCTTATCAGATTTGGACTTATTATACTCCTGATTTTCTATCATCTCAGATGAATTCACAAAGCTTTCTACTGCAGGAGAAGCTGCAGTAGAAGAAGCTGCATTGTATCCTAGTCCAGTTTTAAACTTGTCAATGACTTGACTTTCCAGCAAATTATTTAAAGATTTAGATGAATTTTGAAACTTCTCTAATGTTAGTTTTAACTCATCTCTCTCTTTTTCTGCTTTTTCCAATTTCTTTTTGTTTTCAACTAAAGCATTATCTCTTAGTTTAACTTCAAGGTTTAAAACATTAATGCTTTCTTCATACACAGCCTTATTTTTCTTATAGTGAGCAGCTTCTACTAATTATAAACCTGCTTTATAAGATACTAAATTAAATTGAGACTTTTTGTAATCTGAAGACAAATTATCATATTATTCTTTGAGATTAGCATAAGCTTTTACACATGATTTAGAACAAGAATCTACCTCAGAATCTGAACTGGAAGAACTTCTTGAAGATGTAAATGCCATCAATACAAAGTTTATAGGATGCCCTTCTTCAGCTTGGTAGCTCTAATAATACCCTCTAATTCCATCTTGAGCTACCAAGGCATTTTTAGTGGGAGTTTCTACTGTTACAGTTCTTCTATTAATCTCTCTTCCTCTGTTTTCCTGATTTCTAGGAGCTCTACATTCTCTTGCAAAGTGACCATATTTATGACAATTGTAGCACTCCACATTAGACCTGTTAAATCCAACTCTTTGACCATTTACATCCAACTTCCTTCATGTCCTCTTGATGAATCTCCTAGCTCTAATTTTCAGCATGGCCATCTCCCATTGTAAATCCATTTCTTCTAGATCATCAGGATTAATTTGTTCTAGATCCTCTTGTGAAAGTTGAGGAGAATTGGGCTGACTAGCTAGGAAAGCACAGATCACAGCATCACTAAAGTTATCTCCAGATGTAGGATTACTTTAAGTATGAGTACCACTAACTCCATAAGCAGTGTTATCTGCTTCATTTGTGTTGCTATTGTTGTTAGTGCTGTTGGAGGACACAAAAGCCACATTTTGTAGATTTTGACTTGTACTAGATGATCCTGAGATTTTAGGTTCATATATCTTCAAGTTGTTGTATAAGTCATCCAAAGTGATGGTCTTTACTTCTTGTTTGTTCCTCCAGATCAAAGCATGAGTCTTCCATTCAGATGGAAGACTTTTCAACAGTTTTAAGTTCATGTCTTCTTGTGTAATAACTTCTCCTTGAATCTTTAGCTGAGTGATAAGTTTTTGCAACCTATCAAAAGTTTAATCCATTGTCTCTGAACTTGATCCTGCAAAGTTCTCATATTGTTGCTTGAGTAAAGTTCTCTAAACTTTCTTGGATTCCTTGTTTCCTCCATACCTCTTCTCAATGGCTTCCATGAGCAATTTTGCATCTTTATATGAATGGAACTTCAGTTGATCCTTATTTGGGAGTGCCATCAACAGAGTTCCTCTAGCTTTCATCTCATTCCTCCTGTCCTGCTTTTCTTCTGTAGTAGTAGGTTCATATTCCTGCTCAGTTTTTCTAACAGTTCTCTTTAGCACTTTGTCACCATTTTTAATTACTTCATGATTGTTGCTTAATCAAACTAAAATATATATAATATATAATAAAATATAAAATATATATAATTCTAAAAAAAACACAACAAATCAATAAAACCGGGAGTAGTATAGAATTTTCCCGGGTCGTTAATCCCCAACGAGGCTATGCTGGAAAATCGATACAGTCGGAAGATTGGAGTTTGA
>BQNB010105685.1:0-23550 GCA_026074375.1 Tanacetum coccineum
GATTCGTGTAATTCGTTCATGACCTAGGAAATACTTACACATTACATCACAAGTGTGACAAAGCAATAGGTAGAATCGGATAGCTAGCAAGGAGTAATGCATCCTAGGTAAATACGCTTCATTGTATAATTGTTATTTCGTTTATTAGTTTAATTAGCTTAAAACCAAAACCTCTCTAAAACTAGAATTTACTCGCTTTCATAAAATATAAAAACACAAAAATAATATTCCTTCAACACTTAGACCTTTGTGAACATTTGATCCGGCCTTCACAGTGCTATTCCCTTAGAGAACGATAACAACCTCTGAGTCTTGCCTATACTACACTACAACGATTAGGTACACTGCCTAGGGAGTTGTAAAACTTCTTATTGAAGTCATACGACTACCGCATTAAGTTTTTGGCATTTAACCCCCTAAATACACGTGCATTTATGTCCAAAATAGGTACTTAATCATTCCTTTTCAGGTATTTAGTATTTGGAAGGCATTTGAAGGAAATACACGTGACTTGGGCTCATTTGGATAAGAAACGGACAAGACTACGGACCTACACCAAAATCTCTTAAAGATTATGCTTACAGAGCGTGGAGACGACGTCGCAAGCATAAAGTGACACTGTCATGATTTACGAAGCGACGACGTCAATACATTGGTGACGTCGTCAGAACTTGGACGACCTAAAGGAACTCTAGAAAGTGTCACGAGATTAAGAATACCATTTAATGCGCGTGTGAAGTACCAGATATTGTTTTGATCATAACTCCTTCATACGAACTCGCATTTCGATGATTCAACAGCCACGCGTTCAGAACTAGAAAATCTACAACTACGAGAAAAATGTTTGGTGACGGCGTCACATGTTATTGGTGACGTAGTCATGAAGGTCGGTTTAGGTTTTGCCTATAAATACAACCTCATAACTTTGTTTTTATCAAGCCTTTAACCCTAAGTCCGATTCTAGGGTTTGGGTAGGTGTTTTTTTTAGCAATTTAGAAGACTTAATTCAATCTATAAACATCTTGTAATGGTTTGATTATCATATCTATCTTAATTCATGTCCTTCATGTCCTCAGTTCCTTTTGTTGATTATGATTTCTCTTACTTGGGTATGCTTGGCTAATTCATCTAGTATTTATTTGGGAATGCATGAACCTTGTCATTAATTGATTAGATCTTGTTGTTTATGACAGATTCAATGAGTTTAATTGATTATAGTTTATAATTCTTGTTTCCTATTGTTTCTTGTTGATGGATGTGTGCGTTAGGCTCTAGAAAACCAACTTTTGTCTGTATCGTTGTTGATATGTCTAGGAAAACCTGATTGTGTAGAAATGATACCATAGGTAACAGTCTTCGTACTACCTTACCCCTTATATGGTTGATCCCTCTTAAGATATTTCAAATGCATGTAATGTACTCTTAGGGGCCTTGTAATAGTCTTCATACTACCTTACTTATGTGTTGCCCTAAGGAATATTACATAGACGGCGGGTTCGTGTAATTTGTTCATGACCTAGGATTTGTTTATTCCGCATTTGTTTATTTATTTATTACATCGCTATCATATACACTTGTGTATATCTATTGATTTCACATAAATAGACAATATAAGTTTTAATTTTAAAACGGTAAAAACTATTCAACCCCCTTCTAGTTACCACAAGTCTTTGTTAACTCTTTACGTGGGAACCGTTGTCCATATTAAGTGATAACCTAGACCGAGAAACTTGATCGACATTTTTGCTTAATTAGCACACCTGTGCCAACGTGAGCGGTCCACCAGAAGTTAACACTACAGTCTAATAACAATATTCGTAGCGACAAATACAACTTAAGCACCCCGCAAGGTCCGATGCTTCTATTAACCCTGAGCATGCAACCGCTACGCCGCTTCATGTTTTGCGTAAACAGACGCATCGGACGTTACGAGGTCCTTTTAGTCATGCTTATTCAATAAAGGCGCGGAAGCGATGGTAACAGTCATGAACATATTTATGTTTTGATACATTGTCTTCGTGTTGAACCGAGAATGAGAAAGAAGAAGTCGTGCCACTAAATAGTCTCACCATCTCTTCTTTCGATATCCGTTCTTACACCAATTCTACGTATCGGAACAAAAATGCGTTCATGACTGTTACCACCACTTTCGCCTCAAATCGCGATGCACATTGGCCTATTGCCTTTAAAACCGTGTATGTGGCGAACGCCTTAAGCTGATGAATCATGTTTAGCACTCGTTTGGGTCAGACAAATAGATATGTTGATATGTTTAGATGTAAGCCCACACGCCGCAGTCCAGCACCCCGCAACGAAGCGCGGGCTGAAATTCTCGTTTCTTACTAGTTATAAGTCTCGTGCACGCATGAGGCTTACTTATAAATCAAATTTATTTTAAAATTTTTGTTTAATATATAGGCATATGAAAAAAATTTGTGTTTAATGTTTTGTAAGTGTGATATTAGCACACTAATAATTATGTGATTTTACATAAAAAAATTCATTATATATTAATATAAGTGTTTTAAAACCCGAGTTGACCCCGTCGGTTGAACCGTGAATCGATCGGATGACCGAAAGCCGGATTTTGCCGAAAAACCTAGTTGAACCGTGACCCAGTGGCGCGACCAGGTCAATTAAAAAACCTTTTTTTAAACATTGATTAATGCCGATTAATATTTTGTAAAGATTTTGTTGGATGAAATATTTTACTTTGTTTAACTCACATGAGTGTTGACATTGATGTTTTTGTTTAAATTTATCTATAAATATCATGTTGTACAGAATATGCGAGTTTAATATGTATTTTCTGATATTCTTATATTAGCTTTAAATAAATTTTATATATGTTATATTTTTAAAGTATAAAGTCTATAAGGTATAAAGTATAAGAGCGTATTTGTTTATTTTCTAAAGTTATTGAAAAATATGAAAAACTATAAGTTTACTTAACTCCATATGGTTTATTTAAAATTCAACCACTAAAGTTTTATTAATTACCTCATCTTTTTTTAAGTTTTTGTTTTCACAAATTTGACACTTATATTTTTATGGTTTTTTTTCTATATCAAATTTCTCCACAATTTGTTTGAATGTTGATCAAAATTGATTCAATTTTGACTTTTTTTTTAACGAATTACATTGCACATTTTGCCTGCATGTCAAAATTAAACGTTCTGATTGATCTAACTTTTTTAACTATAAAATCGAATCTCATACAAAACTACGAAATAATGTAATTCTTTTATTATATAAAACATTAAAATCTTAACTACAACAAATAACAAGGTATCAACTTCTGTGAACCTAAAACAAGCTTCATAGTTTTAAAAGCATAACAAATAATTTTTGGTCCACATCAATTCATTGTGACTTACGAAAAGAGTTTTGTTTTGTTGATTGACATAGACCACAACCCAATTATCTAAAACTTTGGTTAATTGTTTGGAATAAAAGAAAGAGTGTGATAAAGACATGGATAACATCAACAAATAAAGTGTAACTTATTATTTCTCTCTTGGGAAGAGGCTTTCTAGGAAACATAGTTTGAAAGAGACTTCTCTTTTACTTTCTTTTTATTCAAGGGTCACTTTGCAATTTTAAGCAGTTACTTTCAAACTTTGCATGAAAAATCCCCCTATAAACGTTTTAAATATTTTGTTCAACAAGATGCTTTTTTTACTTGAGCTTTTGGAACTTTTAATGTGCAATAATAAACTCCTAAATTATTGTCTATGAGTTTCGGATATCCGGTTAGTGATGTTTTAGTGTATTATCATAACTACATAAACAGAAAATGTTTATTTTAAGATAAAGAAGATTTAAAAATACGTAATATGTTATGCTTAAAATACTTTTTTAATCTTAATAGTTTTAATTTTTAAACTTTTGTTAAATTTTCAATAAAAATACTTGATTTATGTTTAAAAAAATGCTGAAATTATACACGATTTATATAAAAACTACTCCAGACACATCTAAATACATATTATATGGGTGTTTAAGATTACTTATTTTTTTCTGCTTGTGAAAACTGCTTGAAAAGAATGCTGTTTTTAATGGTAACTCGTGAGGTGCAATCTCACGCATGACCCTACTAAACAATCTCATACTCTTGCGTGAAGTTAAAAAGAAAAAGAAAAAAAAATAGGAAAGTAAGGGGGTGTTTGGTTCGCGGTATATTTTGAAAGGAATTGTAATATGTGAAAGGAATTGTAATTTGAATGAATTGTAATTCAAAGAGTTGTAATGTGTTGGAATTGTAATTGATGTATTCTGTCGGTGTTTGTTTGGATCTCAATGTAATGTAATTCAAAAAAATTAAAAAAACATTAAAATAATAATAATAACAACAATAACAATAAATAATAATAATAATAAATATATAAATAATAATAATAATAAATAATAATGATTAGAAATAATAATAATAATAATAATTATAAATCCCTGCCCTGACGAGATTGAGTATCGTTATTAATATATAATAATAAATAATAAATAACAACAACAACAATAATAATAGTAATAATAATAATAATCATAATCATAATAATAATAATAAATAATAACCATAAATAATAATAATAATAATAATAATAATAAATAATAATAAAAAATATAATAATAATATATATATTATTAATAATAATAACAACAAACAAATAAATAAATAATAATAGCAATAAATAATAATAATAATAGTAACAATAATAAAAATAAAATAAAATTAATTATTATTATTATTATTTTAATATTTTAATATTAATCTTTAGGAGTGAGGGCCCAGATAGTATCTCGGCTCCTTTCTAATTTATTGTAAATCTCTTAAGTTTCTAATAAAGTGATTTAATAAAAAAACAATAATAATGATAATAATAATAATAATAATAATTATTGTTATTACAAAAAATTATTCATAGGATTACAATTTCTTTCAAAATATACCGACTCCCAAAAAAGTAAAGGGGAGCCGAGATAATAATAATTTGGGAGCTCAGATAGTATCTCGACTCCCCTCTAATTTTTTGTAAATCCTATGAATTTCTAATAAAGTGATGTTATTATAAAATAATAATAATAAAAATAATAATTTAAAGTATAAAATTCCGAATTACAACGTAATTTAAAACTTTCCATCCAACTTCTTATGTAATCTGAATCAATCCCTTGACGTAATTGTAATGTCTGAATTTCAATTCCAATGCAAACCAAACAGACAACGTAATATAATCCGAATTACAATTCCCTCCAATCTGCGAACCAAACAACATACGTAATGTAATATGAATTACAATTATATTTAATTACAACGGATTACAATGAACCAAACACCTCCTAAAGGCTTGGCCATTCGGGTTATGTGCAAACGTGGGCCCTTAACTGTTTTTGTTATTAACTAATTTAATTTGTGTGTGTGAAATATGTTTGTATTAAACGGGAATTTTAATAAATTGTTTAGGAGTGATGACCACTAAAGGTGAAATGTGAGAGGAAATGAGAGAAGCGAATGATGAAGTGACGCAGAAGTAGAAATTAATACTTATAAAAAATAACTTTTGAAACAAGTGTTTGAATTTGCTTATGTTATATTAAACACAATATATTAAAATAATAATTTTAATATACATTTTCAATCAAATTCATATGAGAAATGTTTGAGGTTAAATACGAGAGTAAAATGTCATTTAATACAATATCAAATAACTAACACAAGATAAGCACTTATTAACCTGTTTATGAAAAACTACTTTCATGCTTTTTTTTAAAGAAGAAAAGAAAACATCATTAAAAAAAGTCTTTTCTAGCTTAAAAGAAAAGCAAATAAATAAAAGAAGCAGAAAAAAATAAGCAATCTCAAATACCCTTTATATGTAACGAACATCTTAAGCTATATATGTAACACAATAATTTGTTGGAAAAATAGAAGAAACAGATTGTAAAAGAAGTTGAATGCTCCATCTGGTGTTGATAACTTGATAATGTTGTTAAATCTTCTTTTATTTAAGATGAGTAACGTTTATTGTTGGTTATTTCAGAATTGCTATTAATTTTATTTTCAGTTTCACTAAACGTTATTATAAGATTTTTAATATATTTCAAAAATTGCGTTTTAGTTGAATTATCGTATGTTGTAACATTTTCAATTGCATTTTGATTATTTTACGATGCATACTTAAACATTACATAAGACGGTTGAAAATACATCTCTGTTATAATTATATGACGCTCTAAAATCTTGTGTTTACACACGGCTGCTCTCTTGAAATCTATTAAACAATTTTGATTTGAAATATAATTCGTACTTGCTTTAGAAAGTGTAAAAGATCATTTTCTCTTGTACCAAAACTGAATTTAACAATTTGCATTTTAAAAGATTAGTATATAATACATAAAGTATTATTTTGGTACGACTTTAATCAAAATATTATCTCAAGGAAAATTTTATTTATGCCCCACCAAACAAAAATGTTTTCACTAAATGCTTCGAGGCGACTTTTTTTTTCCTCAAATGCCTCAGGGCGACTTTCACCAAATTTTGACAAGTGTTCTTATTGTCCCAAGTCGCCCCGGTCGCCCTCGTACTTGCATGTACACGTGTCAATTTTTGTGAAAGTCCCCCCATTTGCCTAGGTCGCTCCGGTCGCCCTAGGTCATTTGAAGAACTGGAAAAAGTTGAGGGAATTTAGTGGAAGCACATTTGTTTGGTGGGGGCAAAAATAGAATTGTCCCATTATCTTATCATTTTTTTAGGATGTGCGTGGCTAAAATAGCAGTAGTAGTGAGTAGTGGTAGTAAGCAGTAGTGGTGAGTAATTGTTGTTTTTTTCTTTTATATAAAAAACTTGGTGATGTAGTTGTAGGTGTAATCATAAAGTTTAAATACGTAGTAACTCTTAAATGCCAACACTCCTAAATGCTATTTCATGAAGCGTTATAAATGAGCATCTCGAAAAAAAAAGATAAAACTACTTGTTTTTTACCAAACGAACATTAAAAATCACAAAGCTCAACTCTCACTACTCTTGGATGCTCTAAACGCTCTGTTCATTTCATATAATTGGAGAAATTTTGTAACACAAAAATTTTGAGCCAGTTCTATTTTCGAAAAATTAACGAGTCTGACAAATTTTTATACTGCACGAGATAAATCCATTAGGTTCCGTACACTTCCGAGAACCCCTTCAACCCGCCACTGTTCTAGACAATGCTAAACACTAAACTTGAGCTGGATTAGGGATGACAATGGGTGAGAACAAACCCATAACCTATGGGTACCCGCATGTAAATGGGTGGGTAATCCTATTAATTTTCACCCGTGGGTGGGTCGTGGGTGAAAAATTGTACCCATCGGTTGGTGACGGGTGGGTGACGGGTAATGTATACCCATCATGGGTGTACCCATCTAAAATACTCACGGGTGTACCCTCCTAAAAAACCTTGCGTGTACCCGTAAACTCGTTTGTGTTGAAGTAAAATTTATGATACTACTTAAATATTTGTGAAGTTGTTAGGTATATATTTAATAATTACCCAACTCTTCAAAGATATATACATGATACATTTCAGTTCAAACATGTGATTTGATGTAATGACATTTAATTTGCTAGTTTTAGACACGTGTTTTAAGTATTTTGTGAACTCGGTATTTGGAAAATATGATATGATGTCTTGTAACGTAGTTTCGTAGTTAGTTTCCATATCATTGTTTTGTAATTTTGTTGCATTTTCACTAACCTATGGGTTTACCCACGGGCGATGAGTACTCGCGGGCATGGACATGGGTAAAAAGTTATACCCACTAGTGGGTGACGGGTGGGTGGTGGGTGAGAAAAAATCCACGTGGTTGGGTGACAGGTTTGATATACCCGTAGGCCGTACCCATTATCCACGGGTGTCATCCCTAAGCTGGATTTGACATCTTTGGCATGCTATTGATTGTGTCAAACTCGTGTTTTTTTCACTGAGAATAGGTAATAAAATGTTACTACGTAATACAAGTTTAAGACAAACCAACACAACCTCACAAAGTTATCTTTAGCTAGACTTATTATATATGGACACTAGCATGTTAACATCAACTTTTATAAAATGATTCACATTATAATATTCGGTAACCATGTGCTATAACAGCTTTCTATAGATGAAACAAACAAAAAGGCATGACAAAAATGTAATAAGTGCATGTGTGACCTCATAACCATTTCTTTTCGGGAAATTTTCATATTTGACCCAACAGTACATCCACTAATCATCTTTTGTCACAAGTATTTTATGTTTCTTAAAATGTCTTGGGAGACCAAAAAAACTGGAGAGATCTTCGTAAAAAGTGACATGTGTCATGGGAGATCTAAAAACTTGAGAGACCTGGGCCCACTTAGGACACTTGTTAAAATTTGTGTGAAATTCGCTCAAAAAATGTGTTAGTCTCCCAAAAAAATTTTAAGTCTCTCAAAAAATTGTGATCTCCCAGAGTGTTTTGGGAACAAATTTTTTTTTGAGGCAAACACTACTAACACATGTGTACTTTTGAGACAATTACAGAAATTCCCCTTTCTTTTATATCTCAATTTTATTAGTATGTCCCATATTCTTTTTCCAGTTGCTTAGTACTCTTTACAAAATAAAGTATTTGAGTTCTGACTCGTATATCCATTTTCGTCCTTTCAAAAACTAGCAACAAGCAATTACAAAGTATTACAAGTCATTATAGGATCTTGAAGGAAACCTATCCAGTTAATCCTAAACTTGTTATTTCTATTAGATAACCAAAAAAACGACGTGGAAACAATCGAATCAAAAAGTAACGCCTTCTTCGGTTTCTCCTCTTGGAAAACATTCCGATTTCTGAAATTCCAGATACTCCAAGCCGTTGTTCCAACAACCACATGCAACACCTTCGCCAAAGTGTGAAGACGAGTATCATCCACCCACGACAACAACTCTCTAATCGTTAACACGGAGGGGAAGTCTAAACTCCACCATCGACCAACAAGGGCCCACACATCCCAAGCGAGATCACAGTGCAACATCAAATGATTAATCGTCTCATCCCCTGTATCACAAATACCACACTTATTAGATTGCACAGTAATACCTCTAGTCATCAAATTCATCAACGTAGGAAGCTTGTTCAGAAGCATTCGCCATATAAAGATGTTTACTTTGGCTGGCATTTCTTTTAACCACCTAGTCGCATAAGTATCCAAGCATAAGGTCCCTTTATCTATCAAATTCCTACCACACTTCACCGAGTAAATGCCATCACCATCACCCGTCCATATCCACCTATCACCCTGATTAGAACTGACATGGGTCTCGAGAAGGCTCAAAAGAGCGACCCATTGTTCCTTTTCAGCTCCCCCTCTCAGGTTCCTTCGTAAAAAAGGAGCATTGGGAGCAAGATCAAGCCTATTTGCAACAACAGACTTAGGATCCAGATCAAGATTGTAAACACGCGGGTATAGATCTTTTAGCAAACCGTCGCTTATCTAATCATCCCAGAACCTAGTCTCCAAACCATCATCGACTTTGCGTTTAAGAAAATCATCTAAATGAACATTCTTTTTTTCAAGTTCGCAAGAAACTTTTAGAATGTTAATCCAAATTGAACCAGCATGCACTCCACCATGATGACCAAAAAGAGATTTAATGACCAACACCCAAAACGCAGATGGGTATGACATAAATCTCCATTTCCACTTAAACAAAAGGGCTCTATTTCCCGTAAAGGCTTCCAATTCCCAAACCTCCATCTTTTTTACTCGCCATGACTTTGTTCCATTTGACCCATGTCATTTTATTCGCATCCGCATCCGCTCCCAAAAAGAATTTATTTCTAATCACCTCAAGTTCCTTGATGACCGCAATAGGAGTTTTGAAAATACTCATATAATAAATCGCGATGCTTCCAAGAACTGATTTCAATAACGTCAACCGACCACCTACCGAAAGGGCCACAAGCTAAGTTCAAGGCTATATGGATATAATTTTGTATTTTTCACTTTTATTTTTGTGATCTCTATCGATTTTTAGCGATAACTATCAATTTTTACATATCCATACAAACTTTTATAAAACATTACTCTACTCGTCTCATTGTTTTTTGTTCCATGTAAGTATTTTTGTTTATCTAAAGAAAATTGTCTTCTTTTATTAAGTAGGAAGTTACAATTAGCCAGTTTTATAATTTTACCCCTAATATTTATTTTAACCTTTGAGACACCAATAACAACAACGATACCCAATCTTGCTTGGACAAGGTATGGAGGAGTTGAAATGTAGACAGATCATACCCCTAACCTTGAGGAACCCGCGGGTATGAAGACTGCTTTCGAGTAGACCTCCGGCTAAGAGAAAAGAAAGAGGAAAAGAAAGAAAGTCATTTTTATTTTATTTTTTTGAATTTTTGAATTTTTGAATTTTTTTTTGAATTTATTTAATTATTTTTTCAAAAGCATGAAAGCGAAAGGAAATAAGACAGGAGAAGAAAAACGAAGCAAGAAAAAAAAGGCAAGTAAAGACACATGTCAAGATAGGCGAAGCAAAAAGGATAAGCAACACAAAGAATTAAGAACCCAATACAAGCATAAGACCACGGTAGCAGAGGAAAGCAAAAAACAAGCAGACAAACACGAACAACATGCA
Source organism: Tanacetum coccineum (assembly GCA_026074375.1). Classification (NCBI taxonomy): domain Eukaryota; kingdom Viridiplantae; phylum Streptophyta; class Magnoliopsida; order Asterales; family Asteraceae; genus Tanacetum; species Tanacetum coccineum. Next base: position 10,647 of record BQNB010105685.1, read on the forward strand.
AGAGGCAAACACTAGAAGACAAACAAAAGCAGGAGAGCAAGAGGAGCACATAGAGCCACAAAGCAAAGAAATAAACACTAAAACATAACACAATAGAAAAAGACCTAAACGACCTACCAAGAGTAAGCAACAACATAGGGGTAGGTCAAAAAGGGCGAACCACACAAAGCACACAAAGAACCAAACAAGCAAAAGACAAGGGAAACAAAGATCGCAAAAATAAAAATAAAGCAAGCATACCACAAGGGGGGACGAGAAAACATGGCAGACTAAGGGCAAACCAAATCAAGTATAAAGAACAAGACAAAGAAAGAAATGACCTAAGGGAGCAACAAAGAGCGAATAAGCATAACGCAAATGATATACACAACCTATATCTAAAAGCAACACACAATGACTACGCGGACGACTACAACGCGCCTAGTAAGCAAAAAAGGGAACAAGAACCAAACCTCTCTAAACCTGCCATCTAACCTCTAATCTAAATCTAGCCCACCTCCCGAACCTATTAGAAACTACAAGGACAAAAGACCCAAATAGTCAAATGAAGCAAAAGACACAAGGCACGAAAAGTAAAGCAAGGTAAGAGAAGCAAGAAGGCAAACAAAACAAAGGCAACCAATCATGGGAAATAAAAAACAACAAGGTAAACATCTTCGAAAAGGCACACGAGAATATGAAAAGCACAAACATCTCTATGTCTACCACCTAACCCCTAGTCTAATTTTAGCCTTCCACTTATTCCTATCTTAGATCGTGTCCTCAGACCCCCGGTCTATCCCTTCTCCTCAACCCGCCGACTACCATATCTTCTACTTTCCTAACTGGTGTTGACCGTGGTCTTCTCCTGACATGTCCGAACCACCTCAACCTTCTTTCCCTTATCTTGTCGATGATATTCTTAACTTCAAGCTCTGCTCTATACACTCCGTTAGGAATCATGTCAAGCATTGTTCTACCACAAGTCCACCTTAGCATTCTCAACTCTGTAACTTACATCTTATTAGCAAGTGCTTTCGTAATAGGACAACACTCTGACCTATACAACATAGAAAGTCGAATTGCCGCTCTATAGAATTCCCCTTTAAGCTTGAGAGGGGGCATTTCTGTTAGCCTCAAAATAATGAGTCGAACAATGGAAGTTCGTTCATAACTATATTAGGTCTCGGTCATTAAATATTTATACGTTGTAATAGGCTACACGGGTAAACGGGCTCTTAAATGTAATCTAACCGGTCACGTGTATCGGGCGAAAGCCCAAGTAATCCCGAGCCCGGCCCGTAGAAATACCAAGGCATGAAAGCCTCTTAGTATTAAGTATAAATACCCCTCTCCATGTATGGAGAGGGGGTTGGTTCTTGTTAATTCTCATTTGTAATTTTGCAAGTAATCTTCCAATCTTTTTCTTCTCTCTACCTTTCTCTCTCTAACTTCTCTCTAAACTTCTTCCATATTTTCTCATCTTAATTTCTTGTGTTTCAATATGAAGTGAAAGTGATTATATTGGTGATGATACATAACCAACATCTCTCTCTGGGTCTTGCCTAATCTCATCATCCAAGGTGGCAATAAAACGATAATTTCTCTTAAAATCTCCAGTAGGTCTAGCAGTGGGAGCAGATGAACTCTCACCAACCTCAAATCTCGGACCGAGAGTAATACACAACCTCTTCCAAGGCGGTAACGTAACGTCGGAAACACCTGCTCTACAGTCAGTAGAGGGAAGAAGCAAAGGTGGTGATGGGGTAGGTAATGGTATAGGTAGAAGTGCTGGTGTCCCTGATGGTGGTGTCTCTGATCAAGGTGCTAAGATGTAGGTGGATGGTGCAACAACTCTCATTGTCACACCCCGACAATGGCGGAAACTCAGGAATGCAACATAATTATCAATCATAACACAAGGTACAAAATAGAGAAAACTACATTGCATCAACTCCAAGTGATATGAAGACCATCCACCTTAAACAAACTCAAGTGATGTCCCAAATCGCAACTAAAATCCACAATCTCTTACAATTATTCCAATGCCCCTACAGGGGAAAAAATTCAAACTTATTCCATAACATTCAAAACTAGAATCGAAACAACAAGCAAGCAAAACTTCAAACGAAATTCCGCTCGGGATACTTCTAAATCTGCTATCAATCACAAAACTATTCCTCTTTCACTTCACTTAAAAATGATACTCAAAAACATCAACAATAATGTTGGTGAGATCGTAGGTTTGACCTTAAACCCAAAAGCTGTGCCAATACATCAACAGTGAACAATAGTGTTATATGACAGTGAATATATGCAAACAACTCTAGCATCATCGCTAACCAATAACATATGTCACTTACGCACCTAAAGGGCCTACCAGCTGGAGCACTAAAATTAGGGCAGGACCACACCCAAACCTGGGTAGGCGTACCCATCTACTCCAATAATCACATAAATACTTGGTAGGCGTACCCATTCGATCCAATAATCTTACAAACACTGGGCAGGCGTACCCATCCGATCCAAACAATCATGCGTCACATAATATTTACATAGCAGTCATAAGCATATAACTTGTCCAAAAACAAAACCACATTTCACACAGATCAATTCAAAACATTTCAAAACACATTTGAGTATCATTTTCCCCCAGACGAAAAACCATAAAAATGGGCTACGAGAACTCAGCACTCTCATCCATCCACCCTCAAGCAATATTTAGCTTAGCCCAATCTCAATCACACAAAGCAAAATCCTATACCCCGCGCACGGGACTACCTACGTCCAGTTAATGTGCTAATTTAATCATCTGAATGACGAAAACAATCTGGAGGGTATACGTGGATTGCATGCAGCATAGTTAGTGACGAGATGTGCGGGAGGGCGGTTTCCGAAGCGGGACAGTGAGAAGATTATTTAGAGTGTGTTGTGGCTGAGACGGATGGGCTGCGAGACTTAGGCGTTCTGCCGGCGCATGATCGAGAGCGAGTCAAGTCTGGATTCATGGATCGGATCCAAAGAGCGATTTACTATGACACACAGTAAAACACACTATAGCACACACTGATATCGCACACACAGAGACACAACAGAGATCGGAGCAGGTCTCACATAGCAGTTTATAACTACGCACAGCACTACACGGGACTTCATATGAGTCAATAAAGGAGCCACTCTTCGAGTACACAGTCGGTCTTGGAGCACTTCAAAATAGTCACTTATATCGCAGGTATTGTCCTTCATTACGTAGCGCGTTACCCTCACCCACCATATTAAGCACCGCGATTATAAACAAGAATGAGTCACACACACACACACACACACACTCGTTGTTACTTTATGAATTTGTATTACACATAATAGAGCAATAATCAAATATTATTTTATTATTTAGAATCATCAAAGAACACATCAATGGTTAGTCAGACAACTCTTTATCACCACACACATAGTTGTTAATTTTTATCCTCTCTTTTCTTTTCACTAAAAAACTTTTTCTACGAGTAGATCTCCGTATACGTAATCATACAACGTTTTCCAAGGTTTCAAACCTTATTTTTAACATTTTTCACAAATTCGACACTTTTCGATAAAATTCTAAAATCTTCATCGTTAACGCTTACCAACACGTTTTCTTCAAAATATCATTCAATCTCACTTCGTAAATACATTTTCACTTTCAAAGGTCCGTCAAAATTCTCATAACTATTAAATATCGCTTATTGGGGCCCCCCCCCCCCTGGCTGAAGGTCCCAACAAGGGTCTATTAGGACATTTATAAGTCCAAAATACGATTCAAGTCCAAAATACGATTCAAGTCCAAAACCAAAGTCCATTTACATATATAAATATATATTTGTATGTAAAAATAATCCGGACCACAATAAGGCTTATAAGCCTTCCCATTTAAGCGCGCTCAAATAGACTTATTTGACCGGATCCATAAACTCTAAAATACTTAAATTAGGCTTGAAATAAGGTATAAAGCTACGTATCATTTTTGGTTACTACCATAAGCCTCAAAAATAATCCACAACATATGTCATAACATAAAAATAATCAAAATCACTTTCCTAGTGACTTTGGGAATTTACACGTGGCCTTTAAGCCCAAATAAGCCAAGAAATAGCTTAAAAATAAGCCCGAATAAGCTATACAAGCAACTTATCAAAATTAAACATTCTAGCATCATATATTATTCAACCATCACGACCACAACATCAAAACTACAAAAAAAACCCCATTTTCCTTTTTACTATTCACTAACCAAACGCACCTTTTTATTCATTTCGCTTCCAAAAATCAATTTTCACAACGATCAACTTGTACAACTAACATCTATGCATAAAAATAAACCAAAAAGGACAAACGAATTTATATTTGAAAACATACAAGAAAATCTTCAAATTTGTAGATTTCGACACGAACTGGACAACCCAAACGTTGTTTAAAAGAATATACGTATACTTGTATCAACCCGAAATATCACGTTCTTGAACAAAGTTAGAAAATTTATGGTTTTCTCTTGTTGCTTGGTTCGGACGCACCACATACATACACACACTAAAGTGTGTGTTTTTTTTTTGAAATGAATGGAAAATGAGTGGAAATGGACTAGTGGTGGAATATATGTGTACATTCCTTAGACACACTTCCTAGAAACTAGCCTTGTTGTCCTATCCTATTATAGTGGGGGGCCCATAACCGGCCAAGGCATCCTATGGGTGTCGGGTCTTTCTTTTCGTGTCAAAATCACTTAAAAGCTCGTAAAACTCAACGGTAAAATTTACCCCAAAGTTAAAAAGCATTTTATTCACTTTCAAAATACTTTTCCATTAACCTAGAGTATTCACATGATATATTTTCACTTTACACCCTTCAAAACTCAATTTGGACATTAACGGGCGTGTCAGACTCGTTTTTCGGCATTTCTCAACATTCACGGGTCAAACCACCCAGAATACAAATAAATCAATAATAACCTTCAAGAAGGACTATTATTCACAATAAACCATAATTCATCACATATCTCATAAAATCACCACTGTCAACACGGTACAAAATATGAATAAACTAACAAAAGTCAAATAGTCAAAGTACTATTAACGAAATATTCAGAAAACAAAAAGGGAAAAGGTTACATTCTACCCTCCTTAAAAGAATTCCGACCCTGAAATTCAGCCACTAATATCACTAAACAAATGCGGGTACTTCAATCTCATCTGAACTTCACATTCCCACGTGAATTCGGGACCACGTTTTGAATTCTACCAAACCTTGACGATGACAATTCTACTATGCTTCAACTTCTTAAACTCTCTTTCCAAAATTTCCACTGGCTCTTTCACAAAATTCAACTTAGCATTAACTCAAATCTCATCCAAAGGCACTTTCAGTGTTGGATCAGCCAAACACTTCTTAAGATTCGACACGTGGAACGTGTCATGAACACCATTCAATTCCTCAGGCAAATCTAACCGATAGGCCACATGGCCTACTTTCTTAATAATCTCAAACGATCCAACAAACCTAGGTGCTAACTTTTCCTTCTTCCCAAATCGTACCACACCTTTCCAAGGCGACACTTTGAGCAAGACATAGTCACCTACACTAAACTCTAGAGGCTTCCTCCTCTTATCAACATAACTTTTCTGATGATCACGTGCAGCCTTAAGTCTATCCTTAATCTGCGAGATCTTCTCAGTAGTCTCTTGCACTAACTCAGGTCCTATCAACTGACCTTCTCTAACCTCAGTCCACATAATTGGCGAACGACACTTTCTACCATACAATGCCTCAAACAGAGCACATCTCACACTAGAATGATAACTATTGTTATATGAAAACTCAACCAATGGAAGATGAACATCCCAACTTCCTTCGAAGTCTAGGACGCATGCTCTAAGCATGTCTTCCAAAGTCTGAATATAACCGCTCACTATCTGGACCATCGTCAGATGGTGAAAGGCCCGTACCATTTCAAACGAGTTCCTAATACCTCTTGCATTGACTGCCAAAACCTTGATGTGAAACGACTATCACGATCCGATATAATCGAGATTGGCACACCATGTCTAGCAACTATCTCATTCAAATACAATCTAGCCAACCTTTCAATTTATAATCCTCACGCATAGGTAGAAAATGAGCAGACTTAGTTAATCGGTCCACAATGACCCATATAGTGTCATGCCTACTATTAGTCCTAGGCAACTTGTTGGGATCTCAGATTTGATGATTACAAAATTACATATGCATAAATGAAGACGAATGAAACAACAAGGGATTAATATGACACTTTGGTATTCTACATATGGAAGAATTAAAAGCTAGAAGATTTTCATGAAGATAGGCATTGAAAAGTTAAAGAATATCAAAGATAAAGGAAGGTTTTAATTAGTTTTAATTAGCTTCCTAATATAATTAATTAGCTTCCTTTGTAAGCCTTAATATCCCTCTATATAAAGGGTATTAGGGTGAATAGTTTTATTATCCATCCTAGTTAGATCTCTCCAATGAAAGTCTAATAGTTAGCTTATTAGTTAGTTTATAGTTTATGTATTAGTATGAATAAAGAAAACCTTGTTTGAAAACTTATTGTTCTTGTTTATTCCGCTGCGTATATAAGTTATCTGTAAAACTAATCCTAGATGGGCTAAACGATTCTCAACATGTGGTATCAGAGCGGGTGGCTCTTGATATCTAGGATTATACAAGGTTTTTATGCTTGATGTCCTAAAGAAGAGACGTGTTCAATTTTCTGTTTTTAATCGTTGGTTGTTATTCTGGTATATGAATGAAAGAGGATAACAGGGAAGTATTTGAAAGATATTTATGTTAATACTGGTTGCTTTGTATGTTAATGTTGTCAACGATACAAACTTAGTACCGCTGCGTGTATTAAGTTAATATTGTTCTTGTTTGGTTATGAACTGCCAACGCTTCACATTTATACTGGTTGGGTTGCAACGTTGGGTTGTGATAGGCCATAACTACTAATGGTTTTTGTGTAAAAACACAAGAAGAAGCAGTTTTAAAGATGCGAATGGTTTCTGAAAGTAGCTGCTGGTCAAACATGGATGACAGGTTCTCATAATCCATTCAGCAGTAGGTGATTATGGTTTTTGTTTGAAAAGGAGCAGCAGGTGGTCAAGGTCTTTGTGATGCTCTATTACAGCAGGTATCATTGAGTATTTTTTTAAAATTGTGGATTAAGGGAATGCAATATAAAACCCTAATTTATAGGGATTGAATTATGGATTTGATTTAGTTCATTTAAGTGCTGCTCAAAGAAAATTAATATTGCTTGAATAAATTAGTGCTGCTTGGCATGTTCGAAGAAAAGGTTAGTACTGTTCAAGTTTATGTTTGTACTGCCTTTGTCATCCGAGAAAAGTGTTTGTACTACAAATGTTGTCCGATAAAGCATTTAGTACCGCTAGCTTTGTACGATATCGGGTAATACATGTTACTTGGTTTTTGGACGCATTTGGGTCTCGAACGATGATAAAGTTTATGGTTTGTTTTAGAGAGTATTATGAAGACATTTGATGCAATGGCTTTTTAATCAATTATGTGACAAGGGTAACCTTTTTGTTGCGTACAAACAAGGATTACAAGTAGATCGCCGGCTGAGGCAATAGTCACATAAGAGAGGATGATGTTATTGCACTTAGATGTTTTTCATTAATAATTACTATTTGAAGCCAACTGATTTCGTGATTCAAAGAGATGGTTAGCATACTTTCAGGGGAAGCTTATTGTTAACATGTTTAACCATCTACATGTACCACTGAAGGGGAAATGTTCACAAGTTGCTTATCTACAGATGACCCTTATTAGATGATTACAAAAAGGGGAAGAAGACTATATGGTTTGCAGCTTATTTATAAGTGGTGACATGTACAAGAAGATCTTAATTCAAGGGGAAGCTTTTGAAATTGTTTTCATACATGAAGATTGTTTTGGTATTAACAAAATAGTGGATATTGTTGGGATCGCTTAGATTTGATGATTAAAAAGTTACATATGCATAATGAAGACTAATGAAACTACAAGGATTAATATGACACTTTGTGGTATTCACATAGGCAAGAATTAAAAGCTGAAAGATTTTCATGAAGATAGGCATTGAAAAGTCAAAGAATATCAAAGATAAATGAAGGTTTTAATTAGTTTTAATTAGCTTCCTAATATAATTAATTAGCTTCCTTTGTAAACCTTAATTAAGGCTTACAAAGGAAGCTAATTAATTATATTAGGAAGCTAATTAAAACTAATTAAAACCTTCAATATCTTTTGATATCTTTGACATTTTACAATGAGGCTTACAAAGGAAGCTAATTAACTATTATTATGGGGGGGGAAGCTAATTAAAACTAATTAAAACCTTCATTTATCTTTGATATTCTTTGACTTTTCAATGCCTATCTTCATGGAAATCTTCCAGCTTTTAATTCTTCCATATGTAGAATACCAAAGTGTCATATTAATCCCTTGTTGTTTCATTCGTCTTCATTTATGCATATGTAATTTTGTAATCATCAAATCTGAGATCCTAACAATCTTCCCCTATTTGATATTACAAAACAATCTTCATGTATGAAACAATCTTCAAAGCTTCCCCTTGAATTAAGATCTTCTTGTACATGTCACCACTCATGAATTAAGGAAGGTTTTAATTAATTTTAATTAGCTTCCTAATATAATTAATTAGCTTCCTTTGTAAGCCTTAATATCCCTCTATATAAAGGGTATTAGGGTGAATAGTTTTATTATCCATCATAGTTAGATCTCTCCAATGAGAGTCTAATAGTTAGCTTATTAGTAGTTAGTTTATAGTTTATGTATTAGTATGAATAAAGAAAACCTTGTTTGATAACTTATTGTTCTTGTTTATTCCGCTGTGTATATAAGTTATCTGTAAAACTAATCCTAGATGGGCTAAACGATTCTCAACACAACTTAGACACAAAATCCTTAGCTATCCCTTCCTATTTCCATATGGGAATCTCAGGTTGCTGGAGCAAGCCAGATGGCCTTTGATGCTCAGCCTTAACCTTCAAACAAGTCAAACATTTACTAACATACTCAGCTATATCCTTTTTCATTCCAGGCCACCAATACCTATCTCTCAAATCATAGTACATCTTATCAGCTCTTAGGTGTACAGAGTACTTCGACTTATAGGCTTCATCCATTATCAGGGTTCTCACCTCACCCTTCAAAGGTACCCTTATATTTGATCCAGGTAGTACAAAGTTCCATCACTTCTCTGTTCTATCATCTCATCTAAACCTTTATGTAATACTGCATATTCATCTATAGCCTCCTTCGAGCTGCTGCCAGTATTCCTAACCTTATAAACGACTGAAGGATCATGATCATGCTCTAATTATTGTCTGGGTGGGTGGGTGGTTCACTTTTCAGGTCTCTACTCTTTCCTTCCTACTTAGGGCATCAGCCACCACATTCGCCTTACCAGGATGGTAGCGAATTTCACAGTCATAATCACTAAACAACTCTATCCAACGATGATGTCGTATATTCAACTCTTTTTGACTAAAGATATGTTGAAGACTCTTATGATCCGTATAGATGACACTCTTTATCCCATACAGATAATGTCTTCAGATCTTAAGTGCAAACACGACCACACCCAATTATAAATCACGGGTAGTATAATTCTCCTCATGAATTTTCAACTGCCTAGATGCATAGGCTATCACCTTACCTATTTGCATTAACATACAGCCTAGTCCTATCCCGGACGCATCACAATATACGACAAAATCTTCTGGTCTATCAGGGAGAGCTAGAACAGGCGCATTACACAACTTATCCTTCAAGGTCTGAAATGCCAAATTCCTGTTCCTCACCCCAATCAAAAGTCTTACTTTTCTGAGTCAAGATAGTAAGAGACTTAGAAATCTTAGAAAAGTTCTCAATGAACCTACAGTAATACCCAACCAATCCTAAGAATGAACGAACCTCTGTCGGAGTTCTAGGGGCTTTCCAATTCTTAACATCTTTAATCTTACTAGGGTCCACATGAATTCTATTACCATTTATCACATGCCTAAGAAACTGCACTTCTCTAAGCCAGAATTCACACTTAGAAAACTTAGCATACAGTTTCTCCTTTTTGAGCAGTTCCAAGACCAACCTTAAATGTTCTACATGCTCCTCTTGAGTCTTAGAGTAGATTAAGATATCGTCTATAAACACTATCATAAACTTATCAAGATACGGCCTACAAACTCTGTTCATCAAATCCATAAATATTGCTGGTGCATTAGTCAGACCAAAGTGCATTACAGTGAACTCGAAATATCCATAACGAGTCCTAAACGCAGTCTTTGATATGTCATTCCTCCGTTCACGTGTCTCAGCCTGATGGTATACAAAACTAAGATCATCATTCCGAGAAAAACTACGACCCTTGCAGTGATCAAATTAGATCATCAATTTGGGGGTGTGTTGTTTGTGTAAATTTTTGTTCTAAGAACGGATAACGATTCTTAACTGTTTAACCTAATTCATTCTCTATAATCAATGCACATCCTAAAAGAACCATCTTTTTTCTTAATGAACAATACCAGCACTCCCCAAGGCGATGAGCTTGGTCGAATGAAACCCTTGTCTTGGAGTTCCTTGAGTTGTCCCAACAACTCCTCCAATTCCGAAGGTGCCAAACGATAAGGAGGCTTTGCTACCGGCGTTGCTTTGGGGATTAACTCAATCTTAAACTCAATTTCCCGGATAGGCGGTAATCCAGATAGATCGTCTAGGAATACCTTAGGAAAATCTCTTACCACAACAATCTCTTCCTGTTTCTTATCACTAGCCTTAGCACCCATCAACAATCTCGCTTTCTCTTCTGGTCTCTCTCCTACTACTCTAAGCACCTTGCCATCCGGTAGTGGTATCCTTACTACCTTCTCATGACAAATTATTTCAGCCTTATAGTTAGACAACCAGTCTATACCTATAATCACATCAAAACTTCCATGTCTAAAAGGTATCAATTCGATGTCAAAGACATGACCCTTAATTTCCAGTTTGCAACCCTTAATAACTTTATCAATCTCTACTAGCTGCCCGCTAGCTATCTAAATCTTATATCTAAAACCTAAGTCACTGGGCTCTAAGCCTAACAGAGGTATAAAAGTAGTAGAAACAAAACTATAGTCGACACCAGAGTCAAATAAGGTAGTGACAAAATGATTTTTCAAAGTAAACATACCCGTCACAATGTTCAGGTCCTGGAGAGCTTCCTCTGCTCCCAACATGAATGCCCTACCCCTAGCCTGGTTCCCTTGGTTTCCATGACCCTGGCCTCCGTTATTAGCAACAACTTGGTTTGGACGATTTCCTTCTAGTCCTTGTGCTCTATTCAATCTAGGACAAGCTGACCTAACATGGTCGGTACTACCACACTTATAACATGCTCTAATAGTTAGGTTTCTAGCATTGATAGGATTCACATTCCTCGGCACACCTCTACAATCCTTTGCCAAATGACTCAGGCGGTTATAATTAAAGCATGTGCAGCAAGGCCCTCCGGGTGCATGATAGGAGTTGCATATGGTATACTTGGGCCAAGTACCTATATTCTCTCTTCCTATAAGGTTTATAGTAGTAGCAAAAACATTTCCAGTCCTAGTCCTCTTATTATCATCCCTACCATTCTTATCCTTGCTAGTTTCCCCCATATTTCCTCTTTTCTTAACTTTCTTATTTATCCATTTCTTATAGCCTCATCGGTCAGTGCACCAGAAACCTGCACAGCCTTTTGCATAGTCTTTGGCTTCGTTGCTGCCACCATCCCATGAATTTGTGAAGCAAGGCCATACACATACCTCTTAATCATCCTACTCTTTGGGGTTACTAAATACGGGACTAACCTCGCTAACTCATGAAACCTATCAGTATACGCAGCATGGCCAGCCTCAACCATGGCGTGATTCCACAATTCAGATTCCAACTTTTGCATCTCATGACTAGGACATGACTCTTGTATCATCATAAACTTAAAGTTATTCCATGACATACTAACAACAACTTCCTGGCTTAGCGTGCGGATCTGAGAGTTCCACCACATTAAAGCCTTACCCACAAATGAACCAGCAATGTATTTCACTTTTTGGTCATTACTACAACCACTCATATCCTATACGTTCTCCATTTTCTTGATCCAATGAGTAAGAACTATAACACCTCCCTTACCATCATATTCCTTAGGGTTACAAGCTAAGAACTCCTTATATGAACAACCTACCCGGTTGTCATTCACTAACACATTCCTAACGTTCTCCTGAACGTTCTAATTAACCACATTACCATTCTGATTTCCAACATTTCCTTGATTACTAACCTAAGCTAGCATGGCGGGTAAGAGGTTCTGTAATTGTTGGGCAATGATCGTTAAGAAGTCAGGTGCACCCCCATTAGCTCCCTCTACATTCCCGTTGACTCCCTTTACACCCCCATTAGCTCCCAAACCCTGGACATTACCTTGACCATTCAAATCCTCAACACACTCATCATTACCTTCGCTAGGTCTTCTACCCCTTCCACCTCTACCAACCCGTACACCCGTTCTTCCTCCTAATGATTCGGCAGCAGGCCGGCCAGCACTTTGGGTCCTCATCCTTGGCGACATTATCTATACGAGGGAGAACATGGACAATGTTAGGTAAGTGGGAAGACTCGCAAATATATAGAATATCTTACTATATATAACCATATATACACATAACTCTACCTTACGATGTCCACATCGATTTGTGTGAACAACATTATCAAGTATGAGTGAGTTATGATACGCTTATAACTACGTTGGCCACTGTACTTATATTCGCACCCTTTCCCAGTCATATTCAATATTGAGCTCACACATTTCAATGACTGACATAACTAA
>BQNB010105686.1:0-21037 GCA_026074375.1 Tanacetum coccineum
TCCTTCTGGCAATGCCAAAATCGGTGCACTACACAACTTTTGCTTCAATGTCTGGAAAGCAGTTTCCTCCTTTTCACCCCAATTAAACATTACACTTTTCCGAGTCAGCTTTGTCATAGGCTTCGCAATCTTGGAGAAACCTCCGATAAATCATCGGTAGTAACCAGCAAGACCTAGAAATTAGGGAATTTTTGTTGGAGTCTTGGGTGATTCCTAATCCTTGATTGACTCAATCTTCGCAGGATCAACATGAATGCCTTCACTATCAATCACGTGTCCAAGAAATTGTACCTTCGACAACCAAAAGTTGCACTTCGAGAACTTGACGTACAATCTTCTTTTTTGAGCAACTTTAAAATTAGTCTAAGATGTGCATCATGTTCTTCCTTGGTCTTCGAGTAGATCAAGATGGCATCGATGAACATGATCGCAAATTTATCTAAGTATGGTCTGCATACCCGGTTCATTAAGTTCATGAACACTGCCGGCGCGTTAGTCAACCCGAAGGGCATCACTTGGAACTCGTAGTGACCATAGCGTGTCCTAAACGCCGTCTTTGGGATATCCTCGTCACGAACTCTGAGTTGGTGATAACCATACCTCAAGTCGATCTTCGAGTACACACTTGATCCTTATAACTGATCAAACAAGTCGTTGATTTTCGAAAGTGGATATCGATTCTTTACAGTAAGCTTGTTAAGTTCACGGTAGTCGATATACATCCGAAAAGAGCCGTCTTTCTTTTTAACAAACAAAACCGGAGCTCCCCAGGATGAGGAACTTGGTCTTATGAATCCTTTTTCAGAAAGTTCTTGTAGTTGAGCAGACAATTCTTCCATTTCCAACGGTGCTAATCTATACGGGGCTCGAGCGACAGGTGAAGCACCTGGGACTAAGTCGATTTTGAATTCAACTTGTCGTATAGGTGGTAATCCAGGTAAGTCTTCAGGAAAGACTTCCGAAAAGTCCCGTACAGTTGGCACGTCTTCGAGTCGCTTCTCCTTCGACTTGTCTTTGTTTTCTTTCACCGTAACCTGCGCCAAAAACAGTTGATAACCCTTCTCCATATACTTCTGGGCCTTTTCACATGATATGATGCTCAACGTTGATTTCTTCTCCTTGTCACTTTTGTCTCCTTGAACGATCAAAATTTCGTTTCCATAAGGAATACACACTATCTTCTTGTCACAGACAATCACTACATGATTCTTTGCTAACCAATCCATGCCGATGATAATGTCAAAACTACCCAAATCTATGGGCATTAGGTCGATATTAAATGGATGCCCTATCAATCCTAATGTACAACCTCTAAGCACAGTGTTGGTTTCTGAAGTTCTTCCGTTAGCTAGCTCGACAACGTAACTAACGTCTAAGGCATAGGATGTGATATCTAACAATGCACTAAAAGTATTTGATACGAAACTTCTATCGGCACCCGAATCAAGTAACATATAAGCATGATGATCGTTGAGAAGGAACGTACCCGTGACAGTGTTGGAACCCGGGTTTGCGTCACCTCCTCCTAGGACATATGCTTTGCCTCTTGCATCAGGAACTCTTGCTTTGTTCCCACGGTTTTGGTTCTTGACTTTGGGACAATCCTTCCGGTAATGTCCTTGTGCACCACACTCAAAACACGTAATAACTCCCTGATTCGGCCCTGGAGTTCCTTGAGTAGGTACAGTCACAACAGATCTGCAATCCCTGGCCAGATGTCCAATCCTCTTACAGTTACGACACTTAGCAGTACACTGTCCTTCGTGGTGTAGCTTACACTTATTGCAGAAAGGAAGTGTTCCTTCATAACCATTCTTCTCATTGTTACCAGCCATATAGGCTCTAGCAACATTCTGACCTCTAGTATTCTGTCATTTATGGGGCGGTTGTTGCCCACGGTTGTTTCCATAGTTGTTGTTCAATCTCCTCTTGTTCTCTGCATTTCTTACAGCATAGCCCTTCAACTTTTGATCCATCAAGTTGTTGGCAATTCGAACAACATCTTGTAGTCTTGTGGGTTCTGCAGCAATTACATTCCCTTGGATATTATCAGGAAGACCTCCAATGAATTTCTCCACCCGATCTTCCTCCTCGGGGGCCATTTTGGTACACATCATGGTCAGTTCTTGAAATCTCTGAGTATATGCAGTCAAATCATTGTTCTTCACGGTTAAGTTCCACAGTTCAGTTTCCATTTTTTGAATCTCATTCCTTGGGCAGTACACTTCAGTCATTAGCTTCATGAGCTCTCTCCATGACATGGCAAATGCAGCCTCAGTCCCAATAGTCCTCTTATGTGAGTTCCACCAAGTTAGCACACTGTCCAACAGGGTGCAAGTAGCATACTTAACTTGGGACTTCTCTGGGCAGTTGCTGATATGGAACACTATTTTCATTTTCTCAAACCATCTTATCAAACCTACAACTCCTTCCATCCCCTTAGAACTCAATGGTTGACATTTCATGAAGTCCTAATAGGTGCATTCTCTAGCAACATGTCTATCACCTCTAACATTCTCATCTGGATTCTCATTTCTACCATTTCCATTTCCACCATTTCCATTTCCACCATTTCCATTGTCGCCATCACTGCCATTTTGGCTTTGGTTTTCAGTCTCGAGAGCATTGGCGGCATAGGTCGCCTCATGAGCAGCCAACGCTTCTTCCACACGTAGGTTAATGAGTTCTTCGATTGCTTCAGGGGTCATACCGGAGCAAGTGATAGTCATTGTTCTACATCACAAGACACAACCCATGGTGATAACGATAATTTAATACATGCTATGAAATAAAATATAATTACAACACGATTGCCAGAACGAATAAATAACAATATAGATAAATAAGCGAGAGAGTCAAAACAAGCTTTTCATTTCATGAATAAAAGCATAATTCGGTTACAACCAAAATCCAAAATAGGTACATGATCCACAATTATTTCTACTGCTAACATCTAGACCTAACCATCAGTCTAGTGTCCTACATGATCATGGTACAACTAGTCTAAGGGCGAAAACCCAAACGTCTCTCAACATATGACTCCAACCTCCTAAGTCTCCCCCGAGTATCATCACGATCCCTACGAACCTGACGAAACTCCTCCTGTGAAAGAGACATGTGAAGACGAAGACTGTTCACACGATCCCTCTTGATATCCAACATAGCACGAACCTTGAGGTTCTCCAACCTCAAGCTGTCAATCCTCTCATCATCCAACCGAACCCCACCAACCTAGACCACAACCACACGGGTGCATGTGGTTTTGTCTTTGCACCAGTAGGGTGCGTTTGGTTTGGTTTCTTAGCAACCAAAGGGGTGCATTCGGATATGATATTAACCACATCTAGGGCGTGTTGGGATCAATAGGCTTCAGTCGTAGGGTGCGTTGTGGTAATAAACGAGAAACACTACAAGGGTTTTTGGTTTTCGGTGGTTCAAGCAGCACCCGCACACAGGACTTGGTTGCTGTAGAAATGCACTAAGGTTGCCTTTGGTTTTACGATAGACAACAACTAGGTTTGTTTTGGTTTAGGATAGAGCGATTAGGGGCGTTTAGGTTTATGTAATAAACTGACAAGGATGCGTTGGTTTTTGTTATGACCAGTTAGGGGGCGTTGGTATTAAAAACAGCACCAACGGGGAGCGTTTGGTATTTAAGACGAGCAACAAGGGTGTGCCGTTTGGTTTATCGAAACAAACAAAAAGGTGCATTGTTATAGTCTAAAAACGAATAGGGTGACGTTTGTTTTGGCTGTTAAACAGCAATAAGTGTGCGTTAAATAGAAAACGGATCATTATTTGAGGGGGAGAAAGCGTCAGCAAATAATCTTTTAAAACGGTCTTTCAAAATAAGTCACGGAATAAACGGATAAAGTTTTTGATAATGACGGATAACAATTTCAAAGGGAGTTAGTTTATTAACTACAAGGGCTTTAGATGTCATTTGTTTAAAACTTTATGGGCTTATTTGCAATTTAAGACTCAGTGAATTTAGTCTTTAAACTACATTCGATCAATATTGCCAACACTTCATAGTATTAAAAGACTTAGGAATGTTTGGAAATAATCACATCGTTTTAAAAGCCTTGATGTTGATTCTCACGAGATAGTTTTAAGCTTAGTAATTCTTCGAACACGATCTCAAGTATAGGTGCGTACAAGGTTTTGCTGATTCTGAGGTATCAAAACCAGCAAGGGGGAAGGAGTAGATACACTAGAACATACAACAAGTACACGTGATAGAGTCCATAGCCTTATTTCGTTTTAGGCCATTCCGGGAAGACAAATGTCATAACCGCAGAGAAAATCAGTGTTTTAACTTGTTACTTTCGGGTGTACTATTTCATCCACATGGGGGAAGATATATCTTGTTATTTTTAGTATGCATCATTTGAGATACCAAGGGGAAGTGTTGTCATAAGATTTATTCTAGCATGAGGAGATTGGTTACTAATTCAATTAATTCTTCCTTTAACAGTCAATCACTGTTAGGTTTCTTGATTCATGATCTCGGGAGGTCGGGGATGATGAAAATAAATGAAATCCATTTTAGAGAGAGAAAGTAGTTATTATTGAATGATTAGTGAAAATTACAATTGTGAGGTTCACCCCTCTAATAAAGATTAAAGAGAGTATTTATAGACTAAACACAAGCCATCTTTGGGCTAATTACATTTCTAGTCCTTGTATTTAAGACTATTTAGAAACTAATGTAATTTCCATATAGACACTGTTGAAAATCGTTTAGCCCATCTAGGATCGTTTTACAGATAATATTGAACACGCAGCGGAATAATAAGAAAGCAATATTATCAAACAAGGTTTTTCATTCAAACGATTCCTATTTACCCCAACCTATAACATGGGGCTACACCAACTAATTATGGTGTACTAACTAACTAACTAACTAGACTCTCATTGGGAGAGTTCTATGTATGATGGATATTAAAACCTATGAGTCTATGTCTCTTTATATAAGGAGAGAGCATAAGACGTTACAAAGAATTCTAATCAAACACATTAATGCTATTAATTATCATTAAGTCCATCATTAAGTTACATCTTGTAACTTCCCAATCATTAAGTCCTTCTTTAAGTTACATCTTGTAACTTCCCAATCTGTCGATTAAGTCCTTCTTGTTTCATTCTTTTGTTCTTTTGTCTCATCAAATCTATAATTCCCAACAATCTTCCCCTATTTGATGATGACAAAACAAACAATGTTCTTGCACGAACTTCATCATAAAGCCTAAGCTTCCCCTGAAGTTGAGATGTAATCATCTCCCTGAATGAAACAATGCTTCCCCTTGACTTAAGATCTTCTTGAACATGTCACCACAATACAAAGTTGCAAATCACGAATCTTCTGTAGTCTTCTTCCCCTTTTTGTAATCATCCAATAGGGGTCTTGTGTAGATACGCAACTTGTGAACGCTTCCCCTCAAGTGGTGCATGTAGATGGAAAACATTTAAACAATAAGCTTCCCCTGAAACCCATATGTTTACCATCTCTTGAATCTCGAACTCTGTAGGCTCCATGTAGTGATCACTGATGAAGAAAACTGAGTATAACAAATTTGTTGAAGAAGTTGAATTTCCCAAACTTGTGTCTTATGTCTTGCACTATCCACGTGACGTCGAACTTATAAGTAAATCTATGAAATATAAGTAGACCGCAACCTCTTGACAAAATCCTCATCTATATGAGACACTGAGCACAACAACGTAACTCCTTAAAGTGATAGCAAGTGTGAGCATTAAGCACCATAAGAAAAATCACACACCCTTGCTAGATTCGTCAAGTCTTCGTCACACCATTGTAAGCACGAACAAGTTATCTTAAAAGCCAACCACAACTTTAAGATATGATAAGACACGCACCTGTGAAACTCAACTACGACATCAAATAAGCAATATTCGATTTTCTTCATAATCACCTCTTCAATAAATCTCCAAATACGAGCCATTATTATCTTCCCCTTAAACGAAGCATTTGAGATTCAAATCCATCCAAAAATATGCACTGTACGATATCGTCTTCACATCCGAGAACCAAAAATTACGCTCTGTCCGATATCGAACAAAGCTAGCAGTATAAACTAACTTCTCGGATGAAACTAGCAGTACCTTCGAACATAACAGCGGTACTTTCACAACGAGCAGTACTTTGAGCATAATGAGCAGTACTTTCGAATAGAAGCAGTACTTTCGAACAGTACCTTGAGCAGTGCCTTCATTCTTCATAGAAACCCTTGATAGTAACAATGATTTACAATTGTATTGCATACCAATTAAGGTAGAGAGGACAATTATAAATATTGATATATCAATTAACTCAAAAACCCCATAAAACTTTAACCACAAATCGATTTCTTGAAAATTAGGGTTTTAGGGTTTCTTCAAAAACCTTGTAAATCCCAGATCAAGAGCCCCATGGCTCTGATACCACATGTTGATAAGATCGTTTTAAACTCATCTAGGATCGTTTTACCAATAACAATTGTAACAATTATGCACAGCGGAATTAAACAAACACAATTGTTATTGAACAAGGTTTTTCATTGAACGATTCCTATTTACCCCAACCTATAACATGGGGCTACACCAACTACTATGGTGTACTAACTAACTAACTAACTAATATACAAAGCACACACACTTTGTAATCAGACTCTCATTGGAGAAGTCTGTGTTTTCTATGGATGGATTGATTATTAATTCTACGACCTAGGATCTCTTTATATACTAGAGATTCCTAGGTTTACAAGAATCCTAATTAACATAGAAGTCCTATCTTTTGCACTTTAGTCCCTCCATACTTTGAAGACTTCTTTAATTGCGACTTGATCCTTCTTATTTCCTTCTTGTTTGATTCTTGTTTCATTCTTGTATTTACTTTGTCTCATCAAATCAATTATACAGGAATGTATAATTCCCAACAATCTTCCCCTATTTGATGAAGACAAAACAAATAAAGTCGTGTACGAACTTCCCCTAAAATAGAGAAGTTGAGATGTAATCATCTCCCTGAATGAAACAAAATCTTACTTCCCCTTAACTTATGGCCTTTTAAAAACATCAAAAAAATAAAAAAAAGTAGGGAAAAAAAAACGATTCCGAAATCCCCCAAAAATAAAAAACCCACCCAAAAGCCAAAAAAGTAGGGGAACGTGGGGGGGCGGGGGGACCTCCCTTCCAAAAAAAAAAAACCTTTAAAACTGGAAAATCCCGGGGGGGAAAGGACGGAAAATTAAAAGAAAAAAGAGAAAAAAACCACTGTTGTCCCATTTCTCTGGAGAAACGGAAATGGCCAAAAGGCTGGGAAATTCGGGATTTTTCCCAACCAAAACTGCAAAACCACGGATGAAAAAAAAAAAATAAAATCCTTCTGAAGGGATAGGGAAAAGGAAAAAAAACCCTTCGGACAAATAACAAAAAACTGATGGGGGGACTCCCTTTCATCCGGAAAAGCAAAAAAACGGCAAGAAAGGTGGGGGACTTCAAAAAAAAAATAAACACCTTTTTGGACAAGGGAATTATATTCTAGGTAGGCAAAAACCACCCCGGGACGAGCCTCGCCACATAAAAAAAAAAAAAACATAATTCTATAATTTAGGGAATTTAAAACTTAAAAACAACCCACTTTAAGGTCGGCTCAGAAAATTGAGGAGGGAAGGCCACCAAAAAAAAATACATTCAATTTTTAGGCAAGGGGGGGACGGAGGTTAAATTTTCTTTTCACACTAAACATTACCACTGTTAGAAAAGGTGCGAAAAAATTTACCCAAACGGATATTAAGGACGGTTGAAAGGAAACCAAACTGGAATTCAAATAAAAGAATTAACAATTGTGGGGGGAAATATTTTGCTGTTTTCGGGAAAAACCCCCTCCTCTAAAAAACTTGGATCTACATAAAAAGGAGTATTTCCAGGGGGGCCAAAAGGCCATCTTAGCCGCCACACAAAAAATTTATTTGGGAAGGTCAGTGTAAAATCAAAGGGGCAAAAACAACAAAAACGCGGGGGGGTCCCCCAACAACTTCAACACAAAAAGGGGAATATTCCCCACATCCAGTCTCTTTTTCCAAAAATAATCTAGTAGGAAAAATTGGGGGGGGGACCATCCGGGAATTTACGTTTAGGTGCAAATCGACAAAGGGAAAAAATCAAAATCCTTCCCCCCCCACCCCCCCCCACCTCCCCCACCCACCCCCCACCTCCCCCCCCCCCCCCCAGGATGGGGGGACTTAAAGCAACTTTGGAAAAATTCCTTCAAAAAAAATCGAATAAAAGAAAAACTCCAATATGGGGGGATAATAAAACACCTTCGGGAAAACCTGTATGAGGAAAAAATCAAAAATTCTTATCCCCCACATGTGTGTTTTTTGGGTTGTTTTTGTGAAAAAAAAATTGGGTTCGTATAAATAAAAAATTTTTGTCTGTTTTTGGGTGTTTTTTTATTTTATTGTTTTCTTGGGGGTTGGGGTTTCTTCTGGGTGTTTTTTTTTTGGTTGGTTTGACAGAATTTTTTTTTTTTTTTGTTTTTTTGGTGTTTTTATTGGGTTTTATATTTTTTTTTTTGTGTGGTTTTTTTTTTGGTTTTTGTTTTTGTGGTTTTTGTTGTTTTTTTTTATTTTTTTTTTAGTTTTTTGGTGAAATTTTCTGTTTGGTTATTGAAAAAAAAAAAATTTTTTTTTTGGTTTTGTTGGGGATTTTTTTTTTGGGGTTTTTTTTCTTTTGTTTTTCGTTTTGTTTTTATATTTTGTTTGTTGTTTTTGTTTTTGGGTATTTGTGGTTTGTTTTTTGTTTGCTGTTTGGTTTTTTTTGGTTTTGGGTTTTGTTGGGTTTTTTATTTTTTTGTTTTGGGGTATTTTTTGTTTTTATGTTTTTTTTGGGTTTACTTTTTCTTGTTTGAAAAAAATGTTGTTTTTTGTGGTTTGTTTTTTGTTTTTTTTGATAAAAATAAAAATATAAATATTTTATGGTTTGGTGTTGTTTTGGTGTTTGTTTTTTGTTGGTTTGTTTTTTTTTGGTTTTTTGAATTTTAGGGTTGGGTTTTTGTTTTGGTTTGGGGTTCTTCTGGATTTTTTTTTTGTGTTTTGTGTTGGAAAAAAAAATTTTTTGTCTTATTTTTGGGGTTTTGTTGGGGTTTTTTTGTTTTTTTTGTTTTTTGTTTTTGGTTATGTGGGTTTTTTTGGTTGTTTTGGGTGAAAAATATTGTTGTGTTTTTGGGTTTCTGTTTGTGGTAATAAATTTGGTGGGTTTGTTTGAATAAATAATTTTTTTGTTTTTGGTTTGGGGGGGTTGTTTTTTGGTTTTTTTTTTTTTTGTTTTTTTTTTTGGGGGTTGGTTTTTTTGTTTTTTGGGTTTTTTTTTGAAATTGTTGGTTTGAAAAGTTCTTTTTGTTTTTTTTTTTTGTTGGGTTTTTGTTGGTGTTTTTTTGGGTTTGTGGTTTTTTTTTGAGTTTGTTGGAAAAATAAATGTTTTTTTGTTGATTTTTCTGGTTATTCTTTTTTGCTTTTTTTGTTGTTTATTTTTGTTTTGTTCTTTATTCTTTTTTGGGGTGTTTTTGGGTTTTTGTTTGTTTGAAAAAAAATTTTTTATTTTTGTTTTGTTATGAAAAAATACTTTGGTCTTTCTGTTGGGTTTCTTTATTTTGTTGGGGTTTTTGGGGGTTTGATTTTGTTTTTGGTTTTTTGGGAAAAAATTTGTTTTTTGTTTAATTTTTAGTGGGATAAAAAAATAACGTCCGATTGGAATTAAAACACGAAAAAAACAAAACCACAAAAAGGGTATCCATCTTTGCTGAAAAACGGGTAAAAATACAAAAACGCAAAAAAAAAAAACCCACTTAGTGAGGAGCGCTCGATTTTAAGAGGCGAACATAAAACTCGGGGAAAAAAAAATCCCCAAGGGGGACCCACCTTTTTCTTCTTCGAAAGCTAACACCTTATTTTTCCCAAGCAAAATTCAAAGGGAAAAAAATTCTTTTTTTTCCTCAAACATTGATGGGCCACCTTTAAAAAGAAAAAAGTTTCTTATCGATATTGGACTCCCATAACTTAAGCACGCCTTTTAGGAAAACATTAAAAAAAATTGGGACCAAATGTTAATAAAGGGGAGGATGCCCGAAGGAATGAAATTTTTAACAAAGTAAATGCTACCCACCAATCGGAGAGGGTTTTTCGCTTTCCATTTTAGGACAAAAAAAAACGCGGAATTGGACAAGCTTGTTAAAAAATTAACTTTTTCATTTTCCCATAGGGCCATAATTGGAAGTTTCATCCCAGGGCCCCCAACCAATTTAACCCCAAAATGGGATAACGGAAACTTGGGTTTTCTAAATAGTTGCAAAAAAAACCTAAAAAAAAGAAGAAAAATAAGCCATTATCCTTCAAAAAAAAAAAAAAAAAAAACTCTATAACCGCGAGACCCCTACACCCAAAAAAAAAAATTTTTGTCTATTTATGAATATTTTTAATCTGTAAATCCGACGCGGGGACCTGGGGAAAAAACTCATTTAAAGAAATATTGTATAATTACCTCTCAAAAATTTATTATCAGACCATTTCCCCCCCCCACCCATAAAAAAAAAATAGCGTTTCTTCACGCATAAAAAGATAAATGAGATAAAAAAGCCAAAAAAGGGGGACCCCTTGTAAAAAAACTGGGGGAAATTGCCTTTTTAAAAAAACAAAAACATCTTCCATCAAAAATGCTTTACTATACGGGGATAAAAAAGACAAAAAGCTTTTCCATTAAAAACAAACCAAAGGAAATAAAAAAAAAGAAAAAAAAAAGGCGATGGGAAATCCCACCCTTTGTTTAAGAACCCGGATTACCGAAATATGAAAATAACAACAAAAAAATTAAAAAAAAATCGGTCAGGGGGACGGACTTTCCATACAAACTTAGTAAAAAAGGGAAAGGCTTAGGCCAAAATCGAAAAAAATATAACTTCTAAATCAAGGTTTAAACAAACCAAGTCGGAAACGAAATCCTAAAAAATAAAAGGGGCCTTCAAGGGACGTCAAAAGCACAAGAAAGTTTTTTCCCAAAACGGAAACCGGGGAGTCCATAAAAATAGGGGCCTTAAAGCATAAAATAAACTTTAAAAAAAAAAACATAAAACGGCTTTTTTTTTTCTTCCTTTACCAACAACTAAAGGCACTTGTTTAAAGATTGAAAAAGGGGGGACCAATACAAAGATCTTGTCTTCCAGCATCCAAAACGGGGACTTGAGTGTTAAGGGGGGGGACATACAAGGGGGGGCTGCTATAAAAAAAACCATAAGCCACAAAAAAGAACGGCTTGCCAAAATCTTAAGTATGGAGACCTTATAAATTACACCTAATAAAATAATAGGGGCTGGATAATCGTTGAAGAAATTTTGCAAATCCAACGGGGGGGGGGGGACTTTGGGGATTTAGGCAGCCCAATTAAAAGGAGGGAGTTACAAATACCCTTAAGAGGGGAAACAGGGAAGGCCCTGTTAAAAAGGGGGAATAGGCTCATACTGCTTTCACAGGAAAACGGGGGGGAACCAATACAAAACCCTTTCCAAAAATTTGTTTCTAAAGGGGGAATTCAAAAAATAAACGTGGAACCCGTCCGGGGGCCGGTGGGTCTTAATATGGGGGGGGAAATCTCCACAAATTCCCACAACAGCCAAAAATTTTTCTAAAAATCTCAAAATCATGGAGGGGGGGGGGAAACAAACATGGGGACGCTTCTAAAGTTTCGGCAATAATAAAACTGGATCTGTAGTAAAAACCGGATTTCGGAAAAAAAGGGGAGGGAAAAACTTGGGGAGGGGGTCTCATATTTTTTAGCCTTTTGTGGGGGGCTTATTTAAAAAAACGAGCTTCATAGTGGCTCTGTAAAAATGCTTCCTTCACTAAAAAAAGGGAAGTTGGGATAAGTGCCCACGTTTAACCATCAACATAAAAAAAACAACACCAACGGATGGCTAGGAATTTATGGGGGGGGGACCGTTTTCTTGTTAATCGAATTCCATGGAATTAAAAAAAAATTTTACTGAGTTCTCGTTCAACCTTCAATTCGGCCCATCTTGGGACCTTTTGCTTTTCTCGGACGAAAAAAAATTTTTTCCCATTTTCTTCCCAATATTCCTTTTAAGGAATTTCTTTTCAGGGTTTACTCATTTAAAAAAAGGTTTCCTTTGGTCGCCTAAAAAAAATCCAAAAAAACGGAAATCAAATAATGGGGCCCATATTGATCCCAAAAAAAAAACGGTTTATCAAAATATCACGGGGAAGGCTCAAGCGAAAGACAAAATGGAGCTTTTTCTTAGAAAAAACCATGCCAAATCTGGAAATTTTTCTTATGTTAAACCCACAACTTTTGATTAATCTTTTTTTTGAAAAGGGCTCTTGTATAAAACTTTCTTGTTTAAAAAAAAAAAAAACACCGAAAATCATTTTTATTATTGTCCGAAATAAAAGGGCCCAAGGGCGGGCGCCATAGGTATGTTCCAAACATATTCATCAAAAAAAAAAAAAATACCAAAAAAGAAAAAACAAGTTTTGGAAAAAACCACGGGGGGAATGATTTAAGAAAAAACCTGAAAAGGGGAAATTCGGCCAAAAGGGGTTCCAACCTTTTAAAACTTGTCAATAAAAAAAACCAAAAATTCGGGACGATGGGTCCGATAAAGATTTTTTTTTTGCCGGGGTCCAAAAAACCATAAAAAAACGCCGAACATTGGAGGGGAAAACAAAAATAGTAAAAAGATTAACCATCCGAAAAAAAAACAAAGGAAAACTATCCCAACTACTTCCATTTTTTTTTCCGCTAAAAGGGTGTGGGGGGGGGGACCAAGTAAAACGTGTAAAAAAAACCCTCCCATTTTTTAAATATCCACTTAAAAAACCAGAAGGGGAAAAAAAAGATATGATATGATTTAAAAAAAAAAAAGCTTAGGCGGGTTTAAACCAATTTAAAATACACGTACCTAGGGGTTCTTTCAAACATTTTGGTAACGCACTTCGTTATAGGGGTCTGCCCATTTTTTTAAATAAAAATTATGGCTCTCCATTTTCCCAAAACGTTTTCTCAAAACAATAAAAAAAAAAATAAAATAAGTTAAAAAAAAATATTCCATAAAAAAACAAACCCGTTTCTCTAAAAGGGAAGGGGTTGCTGCGGGGCGGTAAAAAATAAGACAACAAAAAAAAACTAAAAGGGAAACGGCCTTAGTTTTACTAGGGATAAGGGGATTTTACATTCGTTCCCATTATAATGGCTACAAAAACGGGAAACAATTCCGAGATCGTTAAAACAAATTAATCCCTTTTTTGAAAAAAAAAGGATATTTTTCCTCCCAAAATACAAAAGGAAAATTTTTCCCCAAGAAATTACCAGCAGCTTCACTAAAAACACGTAGGTCATTACATTAGAGTTTACCCCCACATTAAAAAAATTTTTTCCCATCCTTGCGTGGAGGGGACACCTTCTCCTCCTTAGGTTTTCTTGAAATTTGAATAAAAAATTAAAGTTTTTAATTTTAATTTAATTTAGATGTAATATACTTCCTTTTACCCACTCCTTTTTTAGGGGAAATTTGCTACAAAGCCCTTGTATTTTTAAAAAGGTGGACATTATAAAAAATTTTATTCTGAAAATAAAAAAAAAATCAAGGTTTATTTCGTTACTTTGCATTAATGATGGGGGATTCGTTTTCTACTTTTATCACCACCACCCCTCAATTAGAAATTTTACCCCATAGGCCCTACCCCAACACGGAATCATCTCACGAGGACTTTTCCAAAATAAAAAAACAATAGGGATCCACCTTTATTATTCCCACTTTTTCCCCAAAACAAGGGAGGATAAAACGGAAACAATCTTTGAACACTTTGGGTGAAATTGTTCTTTACCTTAGGCAACTTATCGTTGGTTGAAAAAAAAAAACCTCCTATTCAATTTCCTTGGTCACTTTGAAAATTTTCAAAAGGATTCCCCACTGGCGAGAAAAAAAAAAACCCCGGGGGGTGTGGGGGGGGGGGGACAAAGGGGACGGGGGGACTCGGTTTTCTCAAAAATTTCCTCTTTACAGGGGCTTCTTTTTAAGACCTAAATAAGATTCATTTAAGGGGGGTCCCAAAACGGGATTCAGAAGGAAAAAAATTTTCCTTAATCCAGTGTAAAACACTGTTTGTTCCATTGATGAGGAAAAGGGATTTCTCCATTAAAAAATTCGGTTTTTCAGCAAAAAAAAAAAAGATAACTTTCTCATCTTCGCCTATTAATTAAAAAACTCAACCCCTCCTCTTTTCTAATTATCGTTGTATTACATTATTTTATTTCGGGATACATTTTTTTCTCCTTTGAAAAAAACAGATTCGTCTTTTGAGGGAATTAATTCTGTTCCTTTTATTTAGATTTTCAAAAGAAGGAGTCCAAGGTAAAAAATTTAAGTCTTTTGCGCGAAAAAAAAACCATTTTTTACTACTTTTAACCCTTTAAACCAAAATTAAATTTTTTAAAAATAATAGATTTTCAAAAAAAAACTGGGGTACAGGGAATGTCTTTAGTTTAAAATTTTTGCATTTTGTACGGCTTAGTCCCAAAAAGGGGGGGGGAAGGGGGTTTTCTCATTACGAGTCTTCAATGTTCAAAGCAACTTCTTTTCCCATTTTGTTTCTTACCGGTGTTATCAAAAAAAATTCGATTTTGCGGGAGGGGGGGGGGGGGGGGGTGGGGGGGGGTGGGGAACCAAAGATTTAAAATGTTGGGGGGGGACTCCCTCAAATAAATCAAAACACACTACATCGGTTTCATTACTGACAAAAAAAGGGGTCGGGATTAAAAACTTTCCTGTAATTCCACTTTGGGAAAACCAAGGAATTAAATTTACAAAAAAAACATGGATTAAACCAAATTTTTCTTTTCGTATTCAAGGTTTAATCACAAATTCAAAAAAAAACATAAAAACCCCAAAGCCACCAAAGACATAAGGACAAATTTGTTAACCATTCACGAATCTCTTCGTCCACGAGGAAAGGGATTGTTTAAACTTTGGGTAATTTGGAATCATAAAGGACTTGGGACCTTCTTTTTTTCCCCATTGGCACAAATTAGAGTAATTAATCCCTTTCACAAATACCCACACTCCTCATTAAAACACCAGGAGGCAGGAAGCAGGATGGACAAAGAACGGGGGGGGGAAAAAATTTCCAGGGGTTGGGGACCAAACGGGGAGTGACCCCATTAAACATCTGAATAAAAAAAAAATTAAAAAGGAAAGTCAACCCAAACCTCCTTTTCTGATGAGGAAACCCCCGTTTGAGCACTTCTTTATTGGGTTTGCATCCTTCTTTGGGAAACTTATTTTTTTTTTGGCGGGGAACAATTTAGTATTTTAGGGATTTTCAGGAGGTTTTATTTTTTTGGAGGTCCTAAATAATAAAACCTAAACACTGAATTTGCGGGGAAACAAATATTTTGATAAACTTCCCAATAATTTAATCGTGCATAAATTATTCACCCAAAAATCTATCGAAGAATTAAAAGGACCTTTAAAATGGGGGGAAAAACGGACAATTGCAAAATTTCTCTTTTCCCCTTGCTTTTAGGGTCCCTTTCATCCATTTTAGGGTCCCTTCGTTGGCATAAACTATTCTTTCCCCACCAATAATTCCCTTTTTTGCACTTTGTACCTTCATACTTTTGGGGGAAAAAAAAGAACTTCTTTTAAAATTGCGGGGACTGGGAAAATCCTTCTTGTTTGGGATTTTCTTGTTTCATCTTGTATTTAACTTTGGTCTCAATTCAAAATTCCAAATTTAACAGGGAAATGTTATAAATTTTTCCAAACAAAAATAAAAAATCATCGTAAAAAAAAAACCTTTGTTTTGATTCACTTTATTAGTGGGGGGGGGGGGGGACTGTTTAAAATCTTTATTAAAAAGTTATTTTTTTTTTTTTATAAAAAAAACAAAAAAATGGTTGGCCAATAATACCTTTAAAAAAAACTCGGCCGAATATAACACAAAAAAAAAAAAAAAAAAACTTGGCGGTGGAAAAATAACCCCAAAATAATTTTTGCCCAAGAAAATGGCCAATTGGGAATAACATTCGGATTGGATTAAAAATCTCGTTCTAGGGGGGGGGGGACGTTTACAAGATACTAGGGTGGTCGGGCAGCCCGGATTAAAAATTTTAATGTTATTCACGAATTTTTTGCAAAAACATACCTTGGCTTCGTTTAGTATCAATTGTTCATTTTCTTTAAAACTCATTAGTCATTTTATAGGGAAGCTGGCCAAAATGTGTGGCCATTAACAAAAAAAAAAGGTACTTTGAAAAAAAGGGATTTTCGTTAAAATAAAAAAAAAAAATTTATATTTCATACGGCGTTACATACTTTTTCGTTGCGCAGTCGCGCAAGATTTTCCAAAATTGGGTTTGCAAAAATCAATTCGTAAAAAAAAAAAAAAAAAAAATAAATTTGTTAGGCATCACTTAAAAACCTTATTTTACTTTAACATATTTTTACAAAAAAAAACCCATAATATTTTCCTTATGGGCATATGGAAATGGTTTTAGGGCTTTGCTTTTGAAATTATAATAAAACCAATCCTTTACAAATACTCATAAAACAAGGGGACATGTTATTGTTTGTGGATTACCAAAAACAAACAAAATTTATTACAATGTTTTAATTATAAAAATGTCATTATTTGATAAAAACGAAAACATAATTTCTTTAATAAACATCTTTAAAAAGTTTTTCACCAAGGTTCAGGGAAAATAATCTCTTTTGGTAAAAAAATTAGTTTGCACAAAAAATAAAAACCACTCATTCATTCCTTTGTTTGGGTTTTATTTGATGTCGGCAAAAATTCCCCATTCTAAATAGTTTTTTTTTTGTTTCTTTTTTCTTTTTTGGAACTTGGTTTAAAAAAAAAAATCATTTTATACTAAAAAATTCACCTTCTTTCAGGATGGTTTATTGCTTTGGGGATGACATTTTTTCATATAATTCCAAGTTTAAATAAAATTCATTTTTACCCTTTATTTTAGCTATCGAGGGAACGTTTCGAATCTTTTAAAAATTAAGGTCAAAAAAAAAAATTATCATTGTATAGTAAAGCTAAACAAAAAAAAACATGTTTTTATTTTAAATGATATAAAAGGCTTTCAAAAATTCGTGTCCTTCGCTACCCCACAGCTGAGGCCAAAAAACTCGAATCGAAAAAATTGAATAACTTGGAATCGGAAAAAAAAAAAAAAAAAATGGAGCCGAAAAAACCGGATTCAAACCAAAAAAAAAACTAAAAAACGGAACCTTTCTTTTTTGGTTTGATTTTTAAATTTTTTTATTTTTTTCAGGTTTTCGGTTTCGGTTTTTTAGGCTCGGGTTCGAAAATTTGGGCCAATAAAAACGGAAAAAAAAAAAAAAACAAACCTAAAAACCGAAAAAACCCGGGAACCGAAAACCGAATAAAAAAAACCGAAAACTTGTTTGGTTTTAGCTTAGTTTTTTCATGTTTTTTCTTTTAGTTTGTGTTGCAAAAAAAAAACTAAAAATGTTTGCAAAGTTGATAAAATATTGTGTATTTTTGGTTTTTAATAAATTTAATTAAAAAAAAGGTTGGGGACAGAAAAAAATAAAAAACGGTTTTAACAAAGCAAGTTTTTGATATTTGGAGTTGGGGGAAACCATTCTTTTTACGGTGCTGGGGCAGGGCCAAAGGGGAAAAAGGGGCGTGTTCGTTTGTAAATTTATTAGGGGGAACAGCAGGTGGGTCCACCGAGGGGTTTTTACAGGTCGGCCAATTTACTTACATTGTCAGTTCTTGTTAGAAAGGAATAAGGATGCGAAATATTTTGCGGGGTGGCCTATTAGAAATTCCTAAAAAACCCATTTTTTCTTCTTTGCCATTTAAAATTAAACTTTTCATGCCCACATGGCACGTAAAAAAAAAAACATCCCTCGTCCTTAAAGTTTTTAAAAGCCCCCCCCATCTTCATCTTTTACAATCCTTTCGGGTTTTTAAAAAAAAAAAAAACACCAATTTTCGGAAAATTTACCCAAAAATATTTCCACAATGTCTAACCTTGTTTCATTTTTCTTTTTAAAAAAAGGTACATCAAATCAAATCTTTTTTCCAATTTATGGGATATCATCATTAAACCCTGCTAAAATAAAAAAAAAAACAACTTTCGGGAAAGCTATTAAGTGGTTTCAAGTTGACCATTTTTAAAACGCTTATGTAATAGCAAAAAAAAAAAAAAAAAAAAAATGTTGTTTCTTCTTGACCCCACAAAAAACAACATTTATCATTATCATTCAACTTTATCATTCAAGTTATAGGACAACACATGGCTCACACTTAACCCAATTTAACACAAATAAAAAAAATGCCCTATAACTCGGCTGTCAAGTTTGACGCGAGGCCATATAGCTTAGGGTGAGGTGTCGTTCGACGTTATCCGTCAGCGTTATAAGGCACCGGCGAGCCATATAACGATCGATACTTTGTGCTCTAACCGTTACTAGCTTTAACCTTCTTTTACAGCATACTAAGGGCATGCTTGGTTGGAGGTTATAGACACTAAGGAATGGGAAAGATAATTAATAGTGATGGTTGGTTAGAGGTAATGCAATCACCCATTACCCCATAGTGGGTAATACACCATTCCTCATCAATTTGAGGGGTATGGTCATTCATCTTATTTTTCCCTTAACTGCCATAATGTTTTTTACCTCAACTGCAACAGTTTTGCTTATATGTTTATCATTCTTTTTCTCTTCTGATTTACGCTAATGATTTTTGCTATTATTTAAACCAATTATAATTGTCTTCAGATTTTTTAAATATTCTTAGATCGTCATATATGGGTTTATAAGATATTGTTAAACGTCAGAATGAATATACATGTAGTATGTTTTGTATTGTATTTCCGCTCAGTTTCATTTCATAATTTTCTTGTGCCATGGACTTTCTCACAAATTTCAATTAGTAATGGATGAAATTTATTAATGGTAAATTAATCGTGTTCATTACTATTCTTTGATGCACATATAGTTATAGCGAGATGTTCATCTTCACTATAACTTTTTGTTGTTTCACATTGAATTTGTTTTTGTTTGATCTATGTTTGAGGCTAGTTTCGATACAATTTGATTCGACGTTATTTTTTATGTTTGTTCGGCCAATTTATTTTTCTAAGTTATAATGAACAAAAATCATTTTGTAATAACCTAACATTTCAACCAAGCAACAACATATGCAATGGAATTACCATTGCATTACCATTATCTTTCCCTTACCTATTCCTTCATTTCAACCAAGCGCACCCTAAGTGATGAATAAGCTCTTAAATATTGTCTCCTTTTGAAAGTGCGTTGTTCAACCACATTTTACATCATGCATGTGGTTGTGGCTGCCGATTATCACCTTGACTAATAATAAAAAAGGTAAAACAAGGGGCAATATAGTAATCCTACACTTGTAAAGAATTTGCACTATAAAAATAGCTTATGCTATCCTCATATATCAACTCCAAAAGTCCAAAACATAGTACAGCCAACACTTGAACACAACAATAGTTAACCAAAACTCAACGGACTTTATAACAACTCAAGAAGCTATTATTCAGGTACAGAGTATATATGATTGCTGTTTGAAATTTCTCATAGTATGTTACGATCTCGATCACATCGGCCAAGCATGAGATTGGTCGGTCGTTTATAAAGTCTAGATGTCTCATTCTCTTTCAAACTAGCTTTTTGAGGACTTAAGAAACAATACGAGCTTAGTATGTGATTGGTTCGTTGTAGAATTGTTATAGATAATATTTCTTTTTTTATATATGTATGTATGTATACATCTTTAGATGAATCTATTGATTGATTTGATTACTATTGAATGTTATAGAGAAGCTAGATAGATAAGCAGTTTTGAGATGTTTAGTTGTTTACTACTTATTGATTATTTGAGTGAACAAAGGTTATTCCAAAATATAATTAGTAGAAAAAGAAAATCAGTCTGTTACTCAGCTTAAATTTTTGTTAAAAAGTTTAGCTTAAATTTATGGTAGAGGGTCAAACCATATCATTTACTCGCGTGATAATTTCATCTCTTTGTTCAAGTTTAGCAACTAGCATCTGTTCTTAGGTTAGCACAGCCTAGTTTGTAGCGTAAAGTTGGACGTTTCTTGGCCGTTTTTTCTCATACATATTCAAGCAATGAGAATGTAAAAAAACCATGACTTAGTTTTCATCGCTATTACTTTCGCTAGCTCTAGGGTATGTTTGGAATACAGCTTTTAAGAGCATTTTTGAGCAATTATCGTTTAACATTTTAACATAATTATTATAAAGCTCGTTTGGAAGAAAGCATTTAGTATTTATAAAATTATAAAAACGCTAATTGCTCAATGCTCTTTGAATAAGCATTTAGCATTTAGCGTTATGTCATTTTACACATTAAAAGTTATTCTACCAAACACGTTTATAAATTAAACTGCTACTGCTAATGAAACTGCTAACTGCTTACCTGCTGCTAACTGCTACTAACTTGCTAACTGCTAGTTTCAACAAACACACCCCTAATGGTTTTAGTTTCTATATTCTTCTTGGCTTAAATGAGGTTCTTGGAAAATTACCTTCAACCAGTTACCATAGTGGCAAAGCACTTTGGATAAACAGTGTAGATACCTTGCTAGAAATGCTGGTCCCTCATTATTGATGGACTTTTAAACATTAGATTAGATCTGGTTGGTGGGATGTTATTAGAAATTTCATAGTTTTTTTGTCTTGTACCTCATATATTGATTTATGTAGTCATGTTTGACTTTTAACATTCGAGAACACCTGGCAAATTTCATCGACTATCTTACTTAAATTGGTATTAGTATAAGAATCACAATAATGCATATTCTATAGGCTTTTCTAGACTCTTAAGGTCATTTTCCAACCCTTGTATATAATGCTGCATAAGTGCATAACTTAATCTCAAGTTTTTATATTTGTTTGTATTACAGCTTTGAGCTTCTTGATTACAAG